>JAATLQ010038280.1:70868-88808 GCA_013421005.1 Heliconius erato x Heliconius himera
TATATATATATATATATATATATATATATATATATATATATATATATATATATATATATATATATGTCATCTTTTTCATTATCGTCGTGCCGTATTAAGCCAATATCGAAATCGGCTGAATTATTCGGTTATGGTGCCGAATATATTCGGTTCGATTATTTTTATTTAATTATTATTATAAATTAAATGAACGGAGCGGTGCCAAACTGGACACGCATATTCACCCGCAGAGAACGATGATATATATATACCGAATACCAAACAAATATTCAGCGCATCTCTAATTATTATTATTATTTTATTATTTATGTACAGCATAAATAATAAAAAAACTCCCACATGGAGAAGTGTAAACAGATGGAGCCTAGTCTTAAGACACTCCACTCCCCCCTTTTGGTGAATTCTGGAGGCATTGCGTGTTGAGTGGTGGAACTCAATGCCGCCATTTGCTTCGACATCAGCTGGTGTGTGAGGACTTGAAAATAGTAAATATTTAATTTCTTCGCGTGGGTATCAAACCCGCAAGAAAGTGGGGAGTTTAGTGTCTTAAAACCAGCCTCCCCCCCAGCCTACCTAGCTGCACGCGGGATACAGCGTGCAGCTGAAATATATATTTTAAAATACACTATAGCAATAATCAACGACTTTTTCAAATTATTCTATGAACATTATTTCTTTACTAACAGATGTGGTAACGTCGCTGCCATATTGGAACTGAATGAGAGTCTTCAACGTGAATTCACGATATTTGAAGCTGCACCCCAAGAGTCCCGAGGTGTCCCCTCAAAAAAACCTCAAGCGGACTATTTCTTATAATGTTACCAATAGACATTTAGGCCAGATTCACACTATATTGCCAGTTACGGTTCATTCTTGGTCCTATCCCAGTCTGTGAAAATATTCTTATATGAGAAAAAATGAGAGCATTCATACTATTGGTCCGCTCCAATCACATATAAGAACATTTCTTATATAAAAATATATTAACAGACATATCGGACCGAGAATGTGAACCATGACTGGCACTATAGTGTGAATCCACCCTTAGTATTATGTTATGTAGTGACAAAACAATTTATTGTGAATCTTAAGACTGTGTTGCAATTTGAATGTGTTATAAGGCCAAGTGAAGTGCTTTCTTTCAGCTTTTGATGGAAACAACTAAAGGTAACTAACTAATTTGATTATAATTATTAAATATGTATTTAATATGACAATTTTCATAAAAGAATAAATTAAAATATGCCTTTAAAAATATTATTTTTGTTATTTTATATCTATCATCAGTATACTTTAAATTTTATCTTATGATTTTTGTGTAACACATGTGAGGTATGTGTAATGTTCAATCAATTTTAATTAATAATATTGTATTTGTTAGTTTATATAATTATTTTTATATTTACTGCTTTTGGTTTATATCTAAATATTTTTTTTTAATAAAAAAAACCATGAAGGTTTGTTAAAAGTGAAATTAAATTAGTATCTGTTAAGTGAAAATATGGTACAGATTCAAAAACACTTTACAAAACTCAATATGGCCTCATAACCTACATTCAATTGTTCCAATAACTTGTTTCCTTAGATCGAGATAAGTGATTTGACTTTTTATATAAGCTAACAATTGTTTGGATTTCATTGAAATAACACACATGGGATAGATAAAAAATGATTTTAACATGTCATTTTGCTCTTTTTGGATATTTTTTTTAATTTGATCAGCTTTACACATAATCCTATGTACGAAGATCCATTCGTCCACCCCCTTTTTTAGGGTTCCGTGCCCAAAAAGGAAGAAACAGAATCCTTATTAGATCATTATTTTGTCCGTCTGTCAAGGCGGATCGCATGGATGTATCAAGTTGAAATTAATATTAAATATTCAGGTTCATGTTCCCTCGGAGCACAGAAAAAATCTAGGTTGTAAGTCAACACAATCAAAAGATACAAGCATTTAGTTTTTGCTGCACTTCCTATGAAATTTGCCACATTATCAAACTCTATAGGGTACGAAGTTTTGGCACGAACTGAGAACTTACAATACAAATAAAGAAAAAAAATCCAAAAAGTGAAAATTTTATTTAAAAAATCACTATAAAATTATATTTGTAGTTTCTTTGATACAAAATGGAGTGCATATCCTCGCAAATTTAAGTTTGTCCACATTTATAATTTGTACTTCCCGTTGATATGGAACCCTTGGTGGGCGAGTCCTACTCGCACTTAAACGATTTTATATTGGTTGGTTTTTTATCGTTATGGTGATAGAAGCGGAACCTTACGCCGAGCTTCATCTAACCAGTGCAGGAAAATGAATGCAATATCCTTAAAATATTAATTAAATAGGAATTGCATTCTCTTCAATATATTAGATTTTATTTTGTTTAGCCTTTATAAAATAAAGAAGTGCTTTAATTTACGTAACTCTAAAATAATAGTGTTAAATTTTACTCAATATTCTTGTCTTTCTGATTCAAACATGATGGATGATGGATACATTTTTTTACTTATTGCCAAAATTATTCTAATGACGTAACTAAGTTACGCTGCTATTTCATGAGTTAAAGTAATACAAAGATAAATATTCTTCTTGAAAAAAACTATTTGGAATTATTATTGAATTTCTCTATAATTAGCTATAAATTCTCAGCTTGTCTAGAAATATCAATTTCATCAGTAGATTCATTTAGAATTTGGTTATGTTAGGAGCGCGATGTTTGTGGGTTCGATTCCCGCCCGGTGGAATGTATTGTGTTCATTTTCCTCACTCTGGTGAACAATGAATATTACGAGGAAAAGTTACACGATGAAACCATGTTTCTTCTTATAATATCAATGTGACGATTTTTATTTACAATTTTTTTGATCTGTCCCGTGTATTTTATCTCGATGTTTCCTATATTAATAGTAACTAATATTGAAAAATTTCAACAAGCACTGCCATAAACTAAATGTTTATGTAGAAATACACACTTAGAAAGTTCTCATGTAAGTGTTAAAATTTAAATGATCACTAAGAACCTTAAACTTATTAGTTATTTAGGGAGATATGTTGGCTCAGATACTGTTAGTGGGTGTGTTATATATAAGTACATATGGCCTGCTACTTCCAAAAAAAAAAACTTCAAATCATAAAGATTTTTTTTTTAATCTTAACAAATCTCAACTATCCCTTGACAAGTTGGACACGTGAGCAACATCTGTAGACATGCATATATGGGGCCGTCCATAAATGACGTCACGTTAATGTTATGATTTTTGACCCGAAACCTAAAATGATTAAATTTTTAATTTTGGTTTAAAATGTGACGTCACAAAACTTAGGACCCCCCCCCCATCGACTTTTCAATGTGTGACGCTATGTATGGACGTGCCCTTATCTACATAAAACAGCATACACCCAACTTTACTTTAATAGTTCAAATGAATATGTGATTTGAAAACGGTTATAGTGTTAGATTCCAGTTTAAGATCTAATAATGATACTTAGGGCCTACTTAAACATCTTTTGCTAGTACTGTAATAAGGTTTTCTTTCATACATCTAATTTATACCAAAGCAGTTCGCTATTCTGCCATAACAGTTAATTTTATTTTCAACTTTAAGTTTTGCTTGTAAATTCCTTTTAATATTAATTATTTATGGAGAAGTTAATATTAAGAAAATACTAGTGTTTTTTTTTAGTATATTGAGGCGGTCGTGGCACAGCGTCTGTTTGTAAATGTGACCGTTGTGGATTCAATTGCCACTCTGATGAATAAATGATTTTAATTTTCTCTTTCTGGTAACAAGACGGTACGGCGTTAAATGCCTCCATTCAACACAATGCCTCGCAAAGTGGGCGATGCATGAGAAATGGAGTGTCTTAACACTAAGCTCGCTCTGCCTACCCTGTGGTGGGAAAAGCTTGAAGCTGCTTTTTTAAATTTATGAATAACTAAATATTAAAAATACAATGTGTTTTTTTATAACTTGTGTTTTAATGTGAACTGTTTTTTTATTACAAAAATATTGTAATAGAAAAACTATAACTTGATAAAAGGAGCTCAAGAAAATAAAATTGGCTAATTTACAAATTAAGATGGTCATAAATATAAATTGTATTGAAATGTTTTCCATACTAAGGAAAAATATTCTTAGAAAATGTATAAAAGTTTTAATGTAGCGGAAGTCAAAACAAGACGTGAGGTTCCCAAGAGGTGCCAGTTTTTATCTTAACTTTTGTAGATTTTCTAAAAATATTGAGACTGGTCATATTATTATTTAATATTTTTTGGATAGTGCCACATAAATTTTCTTTTTGTTGAGAGACATATTATTCAGTAATTTGAAAAAAAAACTTATGTATTCAATTAATACATATTTTAAGGTGTTACTTAAATTAATGTTTAAAATTGTCTTTCAAAGATGACCATTTCGTTTCTCCATTGTGATCTCAAGTATCGCCATCTTTATTATAAATAATACAACTTAATTGAAATGTGTTGATTATTTTTAATTGGCAATTTTATTATGTTCCTTATTTGTAAATTATATTTCTGATAATGATTGAATGATATAATTTGGTCAGTACCTATTATTTTTCCAATAAAATTGTATCAATACTTCCTTTTTTTTTATTAAATAAATTGAAATAATCTACCATATTGTTATTTTATTTACATTTATTTTATCTATATAATATATATTATGTACATAGTAATGAGGTAAATAGGTTATAATCTTCCAGAAACTAATTGTTCCTAAGTGCACACAGAATGGCATAAGTCTTTTAATATGTCACTACATTTTGTAGATATTTTCAAATCAGCTACATCATCTGCCCTCGTAGGACCTATATTTAAAATGGCTATCTCCTTATTTTCTTCTTTTGCTTGTAATATTATTCTGTAACTGGAATATACAGTCAAACTAGATCCCAATACAAACACAGCATCGCTGGCAGTAACTTGATTTCTCACTTGTTCCACTCTCTGTTTGGGAACATTGTCACCAAAAAACACAATGTCAGGTTTCAATGGACCTTCGCATTTGGGGCATAAGGGAGTTTTGAATGTTTCAACCAGTTCCTAAAAATATAGATTTTTGTTAAATTATGCTTGTTTAATGTTTAAATTAAAAAAAAAACACTGTTCTAGATGCACCACCAATAACCACGGGGGTGGGATTCAAACCCACAACCACATGTTTACAGTCAGACATAGTGCAGATTTGCCACAATGGCCTAAATGTTTATATCTATAACTAATATAACAAAAATTACCTTAGATAATTCTACATCACCATCAGGTCTAATCATATCAAAACTGCTCTTCATGTTTGGATTAGTTTGCATTAATATTTCTTGCAGCTCTGATCTTTCAATCTCATATGGACATTTCAAACATTTGACTATATACCCTGTCCCGTGGAGTTCAATGACATTGTCAGAGCCTGCCTTATGATGGAGCCTGTCCACATTTTGAGTTACAACTGATGTTACCTTGCCAGCCTTTAACAAAATATTTTTTTAAAGCTCTACTCTGTAAATATCAGGAATACATGATATACAGAGTGTAGCTATACAGGCTGTTTTAGGAAAAGGCAGAGAGAATGCAGTGTTAAGATGCTCTGTTCCACATGCATCTCTCTATTTTGAAAGATATTGAGTGGCAGAACTCTTTGTCTAATTTATCAGAGTTAGGAAATCACAACAATTCATACTTTTTATTAGTACTTGTTTTTATTAGTTTCTTATTCAGTGGTTACATTCAAGCAAGTTCTAGCTAAAGTTTTCAATTTGAAAACGTAATTTTGACTGCATTCATACATTACTTCATAATAATACATATAACAAAAAAATATTGGATAAAACAAAAAACATTCAATTTTATATGACAAAAAATTACAATATTTATTTTCATTACCTAGTGCATTGTTACCTTTTCCAACTGTCTAATAGAAAGATGTGTAGCATTTGGTTGAACAGAACTAAATCGTGGCCAACCAACAAAATTTCTTGCCCAATATCTTTGTCTCACTTTAGGATATTTCACAAACTCCTGGTACTGAATGGGTTTATGGTTACTCCTGGCGTAAAGGCCAACTTCTTCAGAACGATAATCTGGTATACCTATAAAGAATTAGAGATTAAGAAAGAGGTTTTTGAAAGAAATATATTTGTTACTATTATATTTCATCAATATTTTTTTAAGTTTTACAAACCAGACTCAGTAGATATTCCAGCACCAGTTAAAAAAAGAACTTTCTCGTGTCTATCAATAAACTCTCGCAGTTTTTGGAAATCTTGTTGTTCAGGTGGTTTATAAGCAGGCACATAAACAATATGCCGTACTAAAGGCTTGTGGCGTATAATTCTATTAAGCATGATTTTTTTTAAAGATAATCGATTATATAATTAATTTAAATTGATATATCTAAGACAAATCATAAAACGTCGTGATAAAATAATATGAAATTGTGTTTTCATACTTCATTGCCATTGACCATTGTCAATGTCAATTGGTGACCACCACAGAACACATGTACCCAAGGTGACCACTGACCAGAAATTTGCTATTGCTATTATCACTAATATACAAATAACGTTTGATAATGAAATAACAATATAAATAAAAAATATATTTTTTAAATGAAAAATATTGTACAACTACAAAACAATAAATATCATATAAAGCTTTACACAAATTAAGAAATAATATAATGGATGTAGCATGTCATCGCTAGATCGGAATTTTACGCCATGCGTGAACAAAAACATAACCTCAAATGTATAATTTTCAAAATAGAAAACTAAAATGGCATTATTTAAATTAAAATCAGTATCAACTATATTAATAGAAGATGACTGTAATAAGAATATACTGCCTTTGCTCTTAGAATTGATTGGCGATACTAACGAGAATCTAAAAATATTCTGTTATGAACAACCAACGGAAACTTGGAAGAATATTTTTAAAGGAAGAACAGTGCAATGTTTTAAAGATTTTCAACCAGATAAGTGTAACAATGACAACTCTATATGTGTAATAGATTCAGTGAATCAGATGGCTTTGGAACTAGGTTGGAATGCTTGCCTTAAACATTTAATGAACCTTAAGAATACACCAAATGTAACAAAAACTATATTAATTTGGCATCGGGACTGCTTAATGTCGATGGATTTGAAACTACAGGCACATTTAAATTACATTGCAAATGGTATCGTAATTTATGATAGTGAAAAAGTAGATAAAGTGTCAGTGCAAGTAAAGAAAAATGGTAAATTTTTTAAAAGTGAAGAAATTTTACTTTATGATAGTAAAACAAATACTTTGAAGTTAACCCCTGTTATTAAACCAGATAAAAAAGTAGAAGAAGTGGAAAGTGTTTCACCTGGAAGTCTTACTACATTTAAAATAGAAACAGACCAAATAAATCAATTAGAGAAAAATAAACTTAAGTTGCCATATATGAGTAAAATAAATGAAGGCAAAGGTAAAGTTTATTATGAACCAGACGCTGTGGATGACTGGGATGATGAAGATCCAGATGATGATCTGGACATTTAAATAAAAGCTAATATATATTTTTTACTACTGAGTTAAAATGAAAAAATGTACAGTCTAATTCCACTGTTTTTGTTTTATAAATTAATATATTATTTTTAATAAAATCTTTTGTAATTTGAATAGACCTATATAGAATAGCTTAATATAACATGTCTTCTTAAAATTATAAAAAATAAATATTTAATTAAATCATCTTCACACTGTATCACACAGCATTGTAGGTGCATGGGGAACCTTGTGTTAAGACACTCAGTTCCCTACTTTCTGCAGAATACTAGTGGTATTACTTGTTGAGTGTTGAGTAATGCTGCAATTTGCCTTAATATCAGAGTGAAGAAATCAAAATATTCATTAAAATAAATATTTCATTTCCTCGATTCAGGATCGAAGCCACAACCAGTCACATTTACAGTTACACCTTGTGTGTCTGCGCTACAATTATTTTGTAAATAATACATGTATAATATTAACAAATTTCAGTTCAGATTGTTAAAAATATTGGTGCTATAACAACATTGAAATGGTCACCTGTATGTCATGATTGTGGGTTTGAATCTAAATGCTCAACTACTTGAGACATCTTCCTTCGTAGCATTTTAATTCTAATGAGCTGCTAAGCTTGTTTTTTTCTTGATGATGACATCGGCGGCAAGGGCGAACCCTGCGCTAGTCGAACCTATGTTTACGGCCATCAACAGGGCGTTGAATTATTTTAATTCTACATTTTATCGAAAACTATACGTCCAAATTACATAATATAGACGCCGAAGCTTATCTTCATAAAAATTTCTTGATGATCACCTTACAATTTTCAAATATTTTTTGTTACAAAATGCCTTATTGTCACTTATTCACTTACTTATAAGAGATAGATATATGGCATCGCGGAGTTTTTTTTAGATTTAATAAAATTGAATATGTCATACAACAACGTACACAACGTACTGACATATTATAAGCTAAGTATATGTACAGTGCACGCGCTTAAAGCAATTCTATGGCGTTTCTTATTATTGTTATTTCGTTATTTAAGGCTAACTAAGACTTACACCATAGTGTTATATAGCCTATAGCACTTCTGAAGAATGCAGCTTTCATACAAAACAAAAAGAAAGAAAATCGGACCAGTAGATCCAGAGATCTTAGCGTTTACACAAAGAAACAAATAAAAAAGTCTTCCGCTTTATTATATTAATATAGGAGTATAGATACATGTAGATACGATACCACGGACCCTTTTTTGGAATTAATAAAATATAATATTTCTGCCATACAATGTACTGACATATATTTATTTTGCAGCGCACGCGCTTAAAGCAATGCTTTCATTATTATTGTTATCTCGTTATTTAAAGCTAGCTAAGACTTACATCGTAATGTTATGTAGCCTGTAGTACTCCTGAAAAATATAGCTTTAATACAAAACAAAAAAAAAAAAATCGGCCGATAGATCCAGAAGTTACGAGGGCTGCAGTTGGAGGGTTAAGAAAATATGATTTTTATATATAAACTTATATTAATAAAATCTCAAATTGAAATACACATTAAATTTAAAACTAAAATATATCTAAGAGTACTGCTTTCAATGTTAGAAAAACAGTAATCTTTTTAAACCGAAATTAATCTAACTTAATCTACGACTTAACTATTCCACGATGAAATAATAAGTGTGGAAAAGAAAAAAATCCTTTCCCACCGCCCCTGTTCACCCGATCTCTCCCTTGTCAGTATTTTGTGGCACTAGGCCGCCTATCAGACGGACATATTATGTGTAATATTAAAAAAGTTTTCCGCCCGTAACACTGAGGGCTATATAACACAGAGATCATAGCGTTCAAACAAATAAACAAACTATTTCGCTTTATCGATATAGTTTTTTAATTTAACACATTTTAGTAAGGATTTATTAGTTTAGCGTTATTACGTCCGATCCATACTCTTCATCTGCGCCTTGTAGTCTCTGGTCTCGAGTCTTAGCGAGGGGATGCTGCAGGACTATAGAAGGCGAGGAACGAGGGGACATGAGCGCACCGTCGTGTGCCTCATGGTGAGTGCGGACCAGGCAATAGAATTTTTTTCAGGCGACGATTGTGGGTTCGATCCCCACTCGAAGGAATGTAATATATTCGTAGGCAAACTAATGCCTTGAGTTCATTCAAATGACCATAACTTATTTTTTAATAAACCGATTTTGATGAAACAAATGAAACAACTTTAAATGTTATTCTGAGTTAAAACAAAGTCATTGTTAAAAGTTTTAAGTAAATCGGTTCTTTTGGAGATAAGCGTAATCATTTATACAGACAGACAGACAAGAAATTTATTTGTTTTTTTTATTGTATGATAACACGTATGTACATAACATAGGTAAAAATAAATAATATAATAAATAATTAGCTTTATGTATCAATGCACGAGGGTGATATTATAAATATGAAGTATCAACATTGGTATTTTTAAATTCAAAACCACCAAAAATCCTTATAGAAATTACGATAATATAGTAGAAAAATCATATTACAAGATTACACGTTAAAGTAATATAAACTCATATTAGAAGTCATTATAGTTGCTAGTCAATTCTGTTTATTAAATGAATAATCATGTGGTTCAAGCGGGTGAAGCTTATGGAAAAGACAAGGCAAACGAGCGTTCGGGTCACCTGATAGTAAGTGATTACCGCTGTTCACGACCCCGTACAACACCAAAGGTGCGTTGCCGGCCTTTAAGATGGGTTGGGCGCCGGAGCCCGGCATTACCTGATGCGAAACGCAGTGGCATAAAGCCACTACTTCACGCCGGTTTTAAATGCCGGGGGTGGTAATGATCCGGTCGAGTCTGCCCATGCGTGTTGCCATTGCTGGCGACGTGACTCTACCACACTTACTTAAGACGCCTCTTACGACACCACCAGTACCAGGATGATCATATTCTAGGCCGGGATCACACGGCAACCCTGCTGTGTGCGGGATGCAGCGTGAAGCAATAGAATAAAAGATGAAAAATATAGCAAATTTATTTCCCGGAGGAAGTCAATATCGTGGGAAGTTGGACCTGCTTTCATAGTCTACTAACAGTAGGCTATCATTCCTCCTATCTCCGCTTAATAAGAGCAGGCTAACAAAATATTAAAGTATATCTTTTACAAGCATGAAAATTATAGACTGAGATCCCAGACCCCCAGATTTACGTCACTTTAGCAAAGCTGAAATTATGGGGATTAATTTTCTAATAAGTAGTTAACATTGTATGCGCACTTAATAACTTGAAGAACTTTCAGAGGTAGCGTCAACTTAGTTACACGCTTATGTACGTTAAAATAGAAACGTTCGTATTTAAATAGGTTTTTGAGAATAATATGATGCAAAAAAAAAAGAATATTTATTATTACCAGACCCTTTACGCGGACCTTTACTCCTGCCAGACAACCTAAATATTATTTAAAGTTGGGGCAAAATACATTATACTAGCTTTAATAATTATTCCTCGCGGGGTTTGACGCACTTCCGGAGGCGCCAGAACCAACGAATACATACTACTGTAGTGCCCCTGCGTTACGAGAACTTTTTTGTTTCATCTTAGTCAGGTATATAGCGTCTTGTTGTAGCTGTAGCATATTTTAAATATTTTAATGTCTTTAGTGACGACCATAAGTTTAAGACGACTCGACCAATGCGTTTGAACTCAACAATCAATAAACCCTCCTTTGCATCGCAAAGTCGTAGTTATAATTTGTACTCGTATGTATTTAATTGAGTTGTATTAATCTGAATCTTTCAAAATAAGTTTGAAATAACCAAATATAAAACTTTGAAATAAGTTAATTTGTCTGAAATAGACTTAGAGGTCGCGGGAATTTTCGTAACGATCAGGGATACAGCCAGATTGAATTTTATGATTTTTAGAGCAGACCCCTCATTTGAATGATCTCGGTCTGTCTACTTTTAGTGGTTGCAACTTGGAGTTCAAGGGCTTAGAAGAGGCTTCATTGTTACCAAAAAAAAGGATCAGGGGAGGGAAAGGCTCAGTCAGCACGTAACGTAGCTCATAACCATTGTATCTATACTGAGGTGGCGTCCTCTAAAATAAAAAAATAGGATGTTTTTGTATCTCAGTGCAAAAAGCAACACTGCTCAGCCATAATATATATTTGTTTTGTTTTAGGTGATCTTTTAGAGCTTCACATAAGATGTTCCTGACCATCGATCTTAATGGGTCAATCGATAATACTCATCGGATAATATTTGTTTTTTTTTTCAATTTCACCCTGTATCCCGCACACAGCAGGGTAGTTAGAGGGAACCTAATGTTAAGACACTCCGTTCTCCACTTTCCGCCGAGTTCTGGAGGCATTGCGTGTTGAGTAGCGGAGCTCTACGCCGCGCTTTGCCTCGACACCAGAGCGAAGAAATGAAAATATAAATATTTTATTTCCTCGAGTGGGGATCGAACCCATAACCTGTCGATTTTACAGTCACACTTTGTGCCCCTGCGCCACGACCGGCCTCAAGCCTCAAGCCGGCCTCCTTAATAATTGTTTAGGAACCACAACCTTAATTCTTATAATTGGTCTATTTGAGTCCCACATTAGTTCCTGAACCTTGAGCTCAGTATGTCAATCAATAGTACTCATTAGACTCAACATTTTTTGTTAAGGAACCATATCCATAATTCTTATAGTTTAGCTGGTCTACGGGGAGTTCCACATCAGATGGTCCTGACTCTCGTCAACGTTTTATAGTCATCAGACTGATTTTTTTGTTTGTTAAGGCACCATGTATTTAATACTTATATTACTTTAAGCTGGTCTATTAGAGCTCCTTCGTTTTGCATATATGAACAAAAATTAAACATGTACATAGCGGCTGACTTCCACTTGAAAAATTCGCGTATTATGCAAGTTTTTTAAGCTTCCTTTGTTTAAGCTATGATAGCTCTGAAATTACACCACAGGCTAATAAGGGGACTGCTAGTAGTCAGTAAAATGACGAACAGCGACAGCGACTTATCCCGTAACATAACGCTATAGCACTTTTCGTCCTCCGATTTCCCTGTTTCAGAGACATTGAGTGGCGGAACTAAACGCAGTGCTTTGTCTTGTCAGCGTGGGCAAATGATACTATTTCCCCGAAAATATATTTTTATAATACTAGTATTTCCTTCCTAATATGCAGTATCTCAATAATGATTCAAAATAGGAAAAGTTATCCGTCACATATTTTTTTCTTGCTCCAAAAAACCAGCATATTCTATATATTAGAGAATTATTAATTCAAATTTTAAATATATAATTTATTAAAATTATATAAATTGAATTTGTTTCATCATAACAGATACAATAGACCAGTCGTGGCGCAGTGGCACAAGCGAATGACTGTAAACGCGACAGGTTGTCGGTTTAATTCCCACTCTAGCAAATTAAATATTTAATATTTTCATTTCTTCGCTCTGGTGTCGAAGCAAAGAGCGGTGTTGAGTTCCGCTACTCAACACGCACTAGGCTCCCTCTGCCTACATTTCAACACGCGGGATACAGCGTGAAGCTGAGAAAAAAAAAATAATACGACATCGGGAATCGGAACGGTTTACAAGGATTGGGAGCACATTCAAACTCCCATTTACAAAGAATTCACTTTTTATTACATTTTCTATATTCAGTTACAATTTTGCGATTTTTTTTTCTCTGCCACATATAGCTCATGACATTACATAATATCTAATAAAGTAGAAATCCATTAATTGGAAGTTAATTTATTAATGACACCATATTACATTGTATTATCAACCCTTACAATATCCTTCATTCTGTATGTAATTATTAATTTTCAGGACCTCAATGAGAAACAAACGACAATCGGCTACAATAGACAATTGATGTGAAACTTCAAATTGCCAAAAGTAAAAAAAAAAATGAAAAAAATGTAACTTTACATTACCAATAAGCGCGGCTATAACAAAAAAAAAGTTTATAATAAGAATGAATTAAAAAAAATGTAAGCTTATTTATCATATACAGGGCCGGACAAAACATGGAAACGAAAACTAGCAATTTATTAATTACAGCGACCGATGCTCAAATGTGAGCGAGCGCCTACAAAGCGATACACGATAAAGCTAAAAAATATATAAATATATATGATTAAAATAATTTACAACCTCACAACCTAACAAAAATCTATCTGGTACATTTTTACAAGATTTCGCTTTTTTTTAAACTGTGGGGAAGTGACTGACATACATACATCGAGAGCATCGTCGTATAATAGTGATAGCTGGAGGCCATTCGTGGCCAAGACAAAAACAAAAAAAAAACATAACGAAAAAAAAATCAATCATTTCAAAAATAGACAATATAATATGATATATATATTAATAACAATTTCGATAGAATTACAAGAGAAATAAAAAAAAATATAAATTACATTTGGTGTGCAACACTATTTAGTTATCATTATTAGTCGACGATAATATAGTGAGGGTGGCTGGACGATACATATACACACAGGAAAAGGGGAGAAGGGGAAATGGGGGGATGGGGGTGTATTATCATTTTTTTTATTATTATTCTCCTGCAAGTTCTTTAAGTCTCTCCTCTCGAGGCCTCGCTCCTCCAAATATTGAGGAAGCCTGGCTGGTGGCGGCCAGCGAGTTCACTGGCTCCTTAACAGTCCGAGGCTCCAGCACTAGTCTCGGTCGGCCTGATGTGTCTGGAATTCATTTTTTTTTGTTATTAATATTATTTATTTATGATTTGTATGTCCAAGTAATATTTAAATAGTCTCTATAAAGCCTAATACTTAATGTCTTAGTATGCTTATACATTGCGTTTAATAATTTTACATAATTTAATTCAATTATGCCATTTACATAACCTTTCACAAACAATACATATACTCATACACATTTTTTTTTTAGTCACGCCTTATCACAGGTATGGCTATTTAGGTAGAGAGATAGTGTCAAGACACTCCATTATCCACTTTCTGGCAGCTTTCTTAAAGCAGGGTACTAATGATAATAACAAATGTTTTACGAGGTGATCGGATCCATATCCTTCGCTTTTAGAATCAGATTGTCCCCGCAAGGGGCCATTCATAAATCACGTAACACGAATTTTATATTTTTTATGGAAAATTTGGGTCACTTGATGTTGATCGATCATCGCCGCCCACGACTCCGTGTAACACCAGAGTAGCTAAAGGGAGCCCGTCTTATCTGTAGTAGGTACAAATATACATCCAAGGAGCTGGATGTAAGATGGTGATGAGTTAATAATCACCTAACCAATCTGCAAATAGTTGATGACTAATTGTAGATTTACTCGGATAAAAAAAGAACACAACGTACCCGGTTTCGCCGGCGGCATATCGTCGAAGTTCCGCCGCGGCGGGCGCGCAGGCCCAGCGGGCGGTGCCCCGCGCGGGCCCCCGCCCCCAGCACCACCTCCGGCCCCCACGCCGCCGCCCCCGGGTCCGCGCTCCGCCCACCGCTCTCCGCCACGCTCTCCGCCGCGCTCTCCGCCGCGCTCCGCCCACCGCTCTCCGCTGGCGCCGGCGCGCTCGCGGTCTGTGTGGTCTCGAGTATAGTTAGTATTGTGGAAACTCTATATTAACGACAATGAAGAAACTGTACATATTATGGCATAATAGATAGTGGTTGTTAAATAGAGTGCAAAAATAATATTTATTATATTATGGATATTATGAAACAGAAAAGAAATTAATAAATACCAAACATCTATATTAAAATATAATAAAAATAAGCTAAATCACAGATAGTAAGTAGGCTTTGTTTCTCGCTTTCCCAAATCTTGAGACATTGCGTGTTGTGTAACTGAACAGACCACCGTTCTAACCAGACGGTGGAAATTAAAATAATTCATGCACTTAAATAGAAATCGTGGCGTAAGAGACCAGTCGTGGCGCAGGGGCACAAAGTGTAAACACGACTGGTTGTGGGTTCGATCCCCAGTCGAGGAAATGAAATATTTATCCTTTATCTCAGAATACGGCGGAAAATGGGGAATGGTGTTGCTTAACACTAGGTTCCCTCTGCCTACCCTGCTGTGTGCGGGATACAGCATTATTTGATTTCATTTAAATAGAAATCGAACAGACAATTATCATGTTTACAGTCAGACACTGTGCCACTGCGCCACGACGGCCCGTAGCAGGGTAGACAAAGACAAGTTAATGTCAAGACATGATATCTATTTTCTATTTTCCATAAATGATTGAGACATTACATACATCAAAGCAAAGAAATGTAAATCACCCATTGCACTATGACAATAACAATTAAATACTTCCACCATACATACATCAAACATAGAAAATATAATTATTACTATATAAAAAAAGAAGAAGAATAAACGTTTTATAAATTAAAAAAAAAAACATAATAAGAAAAGAAAACTATGCAAACTATACTACTGTAAAGCTGGAAATGTTAATATGTTTAAATTTTGTTTGTATATATATATACATATATAAGTAATTATACAGGAAGTGTCAGCACCACTTTAAATGAAATCAGTTTTAACTACTCTATAAAAGCCTAATACATTTTTTTTAAAAAATCCCAAAAACAAAATGAATAATAAAATTATTGTTGTAATATAAAACGCCATTTGTCAAGAACGACGCACGCACACATAAACCAATCAAAGGAAAACCGCCGCATACGCCTCATTCCGAAATCGAGTCGTAGCTATTGGCGGCAAAGTTCAAAGATTTTTAACCTTTAGTAGTATTTTTGTAATACTATGTATGTATGTACGTAACTGCGTCACACGAAATACAGGTATGGATAACCATCGTGAAATGAAAAAAAAATCCTACGTCAGAACTGTTGAGGTATCTTGATTAATTTCTTTAGGTATGGGTTTAAAATATTTTACCCTATATCCTGCTCTCAGAAAAGGAGCGCTGACACTTCCACCCTGTATACTACATATTAAATAAGAATGTTTATGCATATATTAAGCATGATGATGATTTATACCACACAATATGTAAATATTTAGAGTGTATGATCACTACTTTCCTTGATCCACAAGATTTAGAATGTGTAAAGATAAAAAAAAAAGTTTTAACAGTTAGCATTTTTTTTATGATAATAATTATTAGCATGAGTTAAGAGTTAGAAAAATAAAATTTGAGTTTAGTGTTGGTGAAGAGAAACTTGTTTTTGGATAATTTACAAATGAATAATCACTACGTTAAGACCCACAAGATTTAAAAAGTATAAATATAAAAAAAATGTTTGACATTGTAAGCAACATTTTTGAAATGATAATATTAGCATAGGTGCGTTAGTTAGAATTAGAAAATTAAAGTATGAGTTTAGTGCTGGATGAAAAGAGACTTGTTTTTGATAATTTACGAAATAAAACTAATAAAATATATACTGTTTCCTTTACCGTTAAAATAATTCTGTCATTAAGCTCATATGCAGCCGCTTGGATGGATAATACTTTTTATAATACTTTCATGTTATATAAAGAAAAGATGCCCCTCATCTTCGTTATAATTTGTTACATAAAATAACAATAACAACATCTACATAAACTTTAAAACATAACTCATAGTCATTACTCATCATTACTTCATGCAATTTAAATATATTGAAACTACTACTACAAATTCATATACTATTGTACAGTAAAGTACAAACTACTGACAAATTAAATTGTATCAAATTTCATAATAAAAAAGTGTTACCAGATTCAATAAACAAATATAAATAAACATCGAAACAAATCTGCCTTATAACAACTAACAAAAAAGAACTAAATTAGTCATCTGGCAACACTAAACCACATCTACCAATAATACAAAAACAAGTCTCGAAGTGTTAGCAATGTTACCATGTGTGAAACCGCCCCCGCCCCCGCCCCCGCCGGGGTGCCGCGGCGCGCGGCGGTCCTGCGCGTCGAAGTGGTCGTACGTACCGCGGCCGTCGCGCCGGAACCCGCCGCGCCCCTCCCGCCCGCCGTCGCGGCCCCCGTCGCGCCCGCCGTCGCGCCGCCGGTCGAAACCACCCCCTCTGCAACAGTTCATGTTTTTAACACTGCACTCGAGATTTTTTTTTTTTTTTTTTTAAGATAAATCTGCAATCAGTCGCAAGACTATAAGCAGATGGCTTGCTTGTATATGGCGGTTAGGCGACGAGCCCAACGACTCGTCTGCCTTTTTATAGCACATCCTTCCTTTTCAGTCTTCTAGGTAAGGGTTTTAAAAGATCATTAGCCAGGACATTTGGATGGGTTGAGAGTCGGTATGCGTAATTCTTTTTGTGTTTGTCAATTTCAGCCTGAACTGTGGGAACATTAAGATATTCGTGGATCTCGTCGTTTTTGGAGAACCACGGAGCATTTGCTATAGTACGC
>JAATLQ010038281.1:0-62908 GCA_013421005.1 Heliconius erato x Heliconius himera
TAACCACCATGGGATCATTGGCAGGCGTGTTGAATTTAAGGTATCCAGTTCTCCTGGTCTCTTCTTCATTCAACTCGACAAATCCAGATGTTGCATTGTATGCTGCCATGTAATTGCCTTTCATGCTTCCCGCGATGGTCTGGCCGCTATCGCTATTATAAATCGCGCCTTCTGCCTCTTTGAGTTTTACTCCCAAAATTGAGTATCCACCTTGAAAAGCAAGTATAATTTCCTTGCACCTAGTGTTAAGACACTCTCGGAACCTAGTGTTAAGACACTCTCGTTCCCCACTTTCTGCCGAATTCTGGAGGCATTGCGTGTTGAGTGGCAGAACTCAACGCCGCGCTTAACCTCGACACCAGAGCGAAGAAATGGAAATAAAAATTTAAGTAAATATTTCATCTCCTCGAGTGGGGATCGAACCCACAACCAGTCGGTTTCACAGTCACACCTCGTGCCGCTGCGCCACGACCGGCCTTAATGTTTTATATTGTTTTTATTTTGATAATTATCACACCACCACCTTGTGTAAGCTAATGCAGTCGTTTAAATAGTTTTTTGTATTGAAATTTTTTTTTTATATATTGACAACTTAATAATAATATGATTATTGATTATTTTTGTTTTTGGGAACATATTAACACTACCAATATGTTCCAAAAAAAAAATAATCTCTTATTTTAAGCTATACGTTTAAAGAGAACGAAAAGAGAAGGAATAAGTAAATAGTCACTAAATTCTAATTTCTTTTTTAGCTTTACGCTGTGACTTGCACTCTGCACAAAGCAGAGTAGGCAGAAAGAACCTGGGAACCTAGTGTTCTCAGGTTAATTTTGCCTATCCTTCTTCGCACTTGCGCTCCGTTCCCATTAAGACACTTTCGATCACCACTTTCCGCAAGGCATTGCGTGTTTAGTAGCTGATCTCTGAACGGCACTCTTTACCTTGTTACCAGAGCGATAAAATGAAAATATATTTAATATTTAATATCGCAGAATGGGAATCGAAACCACAACCTATCGCGGTCAGCAGCTCGTGCCACTGTGCCACTACGGCCTCCTCATTCTAAATATATACTGTAATAAGCAATAAATAACAAATAACTTAACCGACTATGCTAATATTAATATTTTATAAGGCCCAGTCGCCACATGCAACGTGCAATTAGCAGTGCATCTGCAACCTGAAATGTGACACGATCGTTACTCTGATACTAAAATTGATACAATAACGCCGCACAACGCCGTTAAATGTCAAATATATTATGCGGCTTAACACAGTTTTTATACTATAATATGATAATTTCAGTTCTTTTATGGATAAAATAAACTTCTATTAGAATATTTTATGTACCGTCCACTTATATTTATTATGTACGTTTATGTGTTTTTTTAATGATGTGGAAATGGATCTGTAACATAGGTTTACTTAAATTTATATATAAATTATTTTATTCTCGTATTACCTATATTACTTTTTTCTAATTTACCACTCAGAAACACATGGCACATAAAATTTTATGATTTACTTTTTTTTTATGTAATTGGAACTGACGACGTTTATTCATGCTACTGTTATTTATTATTTAATTAAGAGGCGAAAACATTTGAGCAGACAAACAGAATACTTCAGTCGAAGTTTTTCAGTTTTTTATCTACATCACATGATATTTGATGTCTTATTATGACCGAAAAAACTTTTAAAGTTAGAAGAGTTATATTTAACAAACAAAAGTACTACCTATTCATATATAGGTTTGACACTATAATCTCAGTTCATATACTAAAAATATAATTATAATTATAAATTCCACTAATACAATACATATAGCAGGTTAGACAGAGAAACTAGTATTAAGGAGGTTTCCAGGAGGCGCGGGTTCGAGTCCCGCTACGTTAAAATTTTTATACGTTTTCTAAATAAATATTTTTTTTCCGTGTAGATTAACTTTAAGTGTAGATTAACACTTCAAAAATAGTTAAAAATAGTATTAAGACACTCAATTTCCCACTACCAATTTTCGATTCTAACGAAAATGAGAAACCAAAATCAATACGACCATTCCTCTGAATTGAGACCAAACCCACAACCGATGCGTTTACTCTCCCACTGCACCACAACGGCTTATTATAGCATCGTCCCATTATATCCCCCGTGAATGACAGACAGACAGAGGATCATTGGAGCGTCTATTCGGAATACATATTAAACGTTAGGCAACGGCTAGACACTTAGTGCATCACGTATTACCATACAATAGCCTGTCATAGCCCCGTCCGTCAGGCTCGCGCTGCTGGGCTTCATTTTGATTACTCTATTTGATGCATCAATAAATTATATGAATATATATTGTGGTATTATTTATTGGTGAATCTTTATTAAAATTGTGTTTTTTTTAATCTATAATATCGGTGAAATCGGTGAAGTCTTATTTCTTATGTCTTGTTAATATTTAATAGATTTGACAGATGTTAGAGATATACTCGTATATCGTCAATTAAGATAGTGGATTCGATTTCACGTTGAAAAAGGCTAACCTAGATTTCTATTCTTAGTTGTGTTTATATCAAGTTAATGTGAAATTCATATATTTTAGACGTTATTATGATGAATTTGGGAATTCTTACTGTAAAAAAGGTTTATATTTCAAATATTTTATTTCTTGTTTCTGCTTAAACTATTAGATATTATTTTATTCTTGTTATACGAAGGGCTCGAAGATAAAAAAGAATGTGTATAACAGGCTCACATTACAACATTATTGTAAATAATCTATTTTACATCGGAATACGGTGAACATTATCATTTATTTTAATAGTCTGTTTAAGTCTATAACATGGATAACAATTTGAATACTACTAGTGTGGATCAAATTTCATGTAAGTCCAGTTTTTCTGCATATCAATTTTTATTTGTAGAATAAATTGGTAAAGCATTTTCAATATTATTGAATCTTGGTGTAAGAGAGAGAGAGAGAGAGAGAGAGAGAGAGAAAGCTTTTAAAATGAAGACTGAAGTGATTCTTATTCTTGATAGAAAAGATTGTCAAGACTCAGCCGATGTCAACTTTCTGCCTAAATTCGAGACATTGAGTACTTAGTGAAAAGACTAAACTCGCACTTTACCCTGCCGGAGCGGTAAAAAAGGAAAACAACCGTTTCATTAAATAATATTATATAATAGATATCGAATCCACCACTCTCAAGCGCTCAACCATTCAACACACAATGCCTCCAGAAGTCGGGGTAAAATGGAGAATAGAATGTTTTAACAGGTTCAGGTTCCCTCTTCCTACCGTGACATGCGCGGGATACAGCGTGAACCCAAAAAAAACACATTAAAACTAAATATTTTAACAAAATAAACTTGAGCTTTCACTCATTAAAAGCTTTAGGAAAGATATTCTTCTCCTACACTTGTAATCTACGTACAAATGACACGGCATTATCTATGAGAAGTGTATTGTAATAATAATAAATATATTTATGGTAAAGTGTGGTCGTTTGTGGTCAACTTATAGATGGTGTTCAATACATTGGCCCGTCAAAGATATTTCGTTTTACGATATGGTCAAAACACAATAGACATTTACCTAACTTAAGCGACATATTATGTTCTTTGGTTATTAATGTTTAGTTCAAATTTACTATTTTAAAGCTGATTCATAAGTCATTTAATTTTAAGTATTGTTAAAAACTGATTTGAAACGTATATTTTTATGCATCATCAATCATTATATTTATTTTTATTTTCACGATTTATCCTACATAGCAGGGGAGACAGAGCAAACCTATTATAGTAAAAGTGGACAAGCTTCTTTAGTTTTAGAACACTATCCATTTTTCGCCCGAATTCATCTTACTAGAACAGCGTTTCTTCTTACTAGAGAATGCAAGTCAAATAAAAAGTGATTACCTTAGAGGAAATCGAATCCACATCCACCGCGCTTACATTCAGACGCCGTCTCACAGCGCCACGACGCGACGGACCCACAATTAAAACTAATTTATTATTTAAATATGTCAAAATAAGTGGATCCAAGAGTCATAACAACATATGGCTGTATAATATTGGTCGTTGATATTTGCGAACGGTGCCGGAAAGTGGTTCGATGACCTTTACATCTTCGTGACAGACAACAAACAGATTTTGTCAAAAGCTTTGGCGGTTTCTAAAAAAAAACTATTTTTTAGGCAAAATTTGACAGTATTGAGTTCCGGCAGTCAATACGCAATGTCTCAAAAATTAGGCGGAAAGTGGGAAACGGAGTGCCTTATCATCCTCTCTTTTTTCCCTTTTTTTCATGTATAAATCACTTCTTGAAATTTAATAAATGACAATAGTAGCCTCTAAATCGTTTGATAGTAGCCTCTAGATCGTCATGAATAGTTTTCAACAATTATTATTAACGATAAGGTAAGATTGGTGGATTTTAGCTGATTTCCTATGATAAAAAACTCTTTAATAAACTAATTAAAAGAAATAAAAAAAAAAACAGGTACAAGTCAATAAAAATTGATGACAAATTAGTACTAGTAAGAGGGCAAACACGTGTGCTCACACACGGTGCGATGACCGGCATAAACTAGCACTAAAATACATAATATATAATTATTTTTATTATTTTGAACGCTAGATCTCAATCTGGACCAGTTTTTAGATATCGTCTCGACTGCATTACGCAAAAATCAATAAAAGATGTCAATGTATAGCAACCAAATGTATGAATATCTTCGTATAACTATTTTATTAAATAAAAATTTATTAGGTTCTTCTAAGTTCATTGTTCGTTTTACTATACTTTATCCTTGTAATTTTATAAATGCGAAATTTGGATATATTTGTTTATTCTATTAGTATATTGGATTATTGGACTATGAAGCTGTCGTAGTTGAAGTGGGATGGTAGTTGGTTCGTTTCTCATAGAGATTGAATTATTTTAATTTTCTCGCTGTGGTAACAAGACAAAGCTCGTAGATAAGTCCTATCGTTCAAATAGTGATGTCTCGAAAATTAGAAGGAGTGTGCCTTAACACTTAAATGATATTGTTAAAAATAATGGTGAACTTTTGTATGAGACATTAAAGGAACAGAGAAAGATTTTATGACAAAGTATTGAGAGCAGGCGAAGTTTAAAATGTTAATATATAAAAAAATCAGATTTTAATAGAAATTAAATTTGAAAAGAAATTGTCACTAAGACCAATTTTATCACAAGAGAAGATTTTTTACTTTTCATTTTTATAGCAAAATTAAAATACACTAACAAAAAATTTTTTAAGAAGCGTTTCCAACGCTTTCTTAATCTTAAGAGGGTGATAAAAATACTTACGTCATCTCTAATTCTGATCCTCACACGTGACTTATATTTATTTTGTAATTGACGTCATTAAAAATGAGATCGTCCTTTTAAGTTTACCATACTCATATTACAAAGCT
This sequence comes from Heliconius erato x Heliconius himera, assembly GCA_013421005.1. Lineage (NCBI taxonomy): Eukaryota > Metazoa > Arthropoda > Insecta > Lepidoptera > Nymphalidae > Heliconius > Heliconius erato x Heliconius himera. Next base: position 5,440 of record JAATLQ010038281.1, read on the forward strand.
TCTCATTTTTTAATCATCGTTTTTTTATCTCCATTTATAGTACATATCTAAATAAATCAGCATATTTAAATAGATTATCACACTGTATCCCGCACGCAGTAGGATAGGCAGAGGGAACCTAAACACTCCGTTCCCAACTGTTCGTCGAGTTCTGAAGACATTGCGTGTTGACTGGCGCAACTCAACGCTGCATTTTTAAAGTCTTATTTCACACTTAAAAAAGAAAAAATACGTAGCTAATTTGAATTGTGTAATATTTGAACCTGCATCGATTTAAATCTTTAATTTATTAAATTAAATTATTAAACATTACATTTTTATGCGTTTTCTAAAAACAGTACATTATATTTACATACAACCATAAGTAACAAAATGTTATAATATGTTTCTCTTTAACTTTTTTACTTAAAACGTTTACCTAATTTAAAAGTAAATATAGACTGAAATATAAATAATTATATAAATATAAATAATAATTAAACACTCGCCTATACGTGTTACTTAATCCACACATAAATTTTGTGTATACAGCTAACAAGTAAAGCACAGAGTACCGTTCCCACGCGTAAGTTCCGGTCAGACCGTAAAAATTTACATAAACTAACTTTTAACTCTTTCTTCTTCGTCTTTTAGAAAATTTACCTTCTACATTTTTTTTCAAATTTGAACCCATACCTACTGTAATATAACAAGTCACGTTACAGCTACTAAACTACAGTCAGTGTTTAAAAGCACCTTTCTGGGGTACTTTTTACATCTTTATTACTCGAAAAATTTAGATATGATCGTCAAATAATACTGCTACTTTTTAGAGTTTTGCTTTATGTACTCCAAGATTCTAAAAAAAGGCCAAAAGAATTTGAGATTCGAGAAAAACTAAAAGGTAAAACAATCGATATATTTACTTATATTTGTAATTCTTAAAAAATTATACATTATTTTGCATTTAGAGAGATTTTAGATAGCTTTTTTAGATATCTTATTTAAAAAAACAGTTTAACGTTTTCGTTCTCCGTATAATATAAATTAAATAAATATGATCGTTTCTATAGGCACAGAAGACTTAGTGTCAATAAACTCCATTCTGAATCCGAATTGGAGATATCCCATGTTGAGTGACGGAATTCAACGCCGCGTTTGGTTTTGTTCGAGTAATAATTAAACTATAATCTTTTATCCGAGTAAAGATTGAACCATCTATCGCATTTACAGTCATACACTTCTATTTCTTTTACTTTATATTTCTACTCTTCTGTTATTCTACAATAAACAAGGTAAATAACAAAACCGAAGATAAAAAAAATGAAAGAAAAGTTTATTATTTGATTAAAAAGTTTTAACTGCATATCTAGAAAAGATAAGTAAACCTTTCTATATAAAGTATTGCAATTATTAGTTTTAATTATATTTTTATTAATAGATTTTCTTACCACCGCTTTGGTAGACGAAGCGCGGCGTTAAGCACCTCCACTCACACTTAATATATATGAATAACTGTAGTATATATAACATTGGGACTAAAGTATCATTATAAATGCGACAGTTTTATAATCATACTTTCGATTGCCGGAAATGAAATATTTAATATTTTCATTTTTCGCTCGAGTGTCGATATAAAGTGCTGCGTTGATTTCCGCCACTCAACACGCAATGCCTCCATAATTCGGCGGAAAATGGGGAACGGAGTGTCTTAACACTAGATTCCTCCTGCCCACCTATATGAGATACAGCGTGACTCTAAAAAAAGTATTTACCATAAAAATATAATTAAATGACATACCTACTCATTTTCAAAGTAAAGTATGTTTGTTAAGTGGGTGTTCCGATTTACGACGACGATAATTGAGTGTTAGATAAGGTACAAGCTTTACAACGTTAAGATTCTTATTTCATAATATTTTTTTATATAATAGTGTCTCGAAACAATGAAAAGATGAGAACATAGTGATTTGACACCTTATTTTCTATGTCAATATAATATAAAGGAGTAGTTTTTCAATTTTGTGTTGTATACTTGTTTGTTTTGTTTAGCTTAATTTAATAAATTATATTTCTTTAATATAAGTAGTAGGTACTCTATAAGTTGGAGGCCGTCCTGGCCCGGCTCAAGGATAAATAAACGTCCATAAACGTCGACGGTTGTGGGTTCGATTCCTACTCGGGGGTACTCTTTGCCTTGGTACCAGGGTAGTAGGGCAAATAGCGGCGTTGAGTTTCACCACTGAACACGCATTGTACGTAATACGATATATCTATAGAGTGTTTACTATATTTATTGACCTTATAGTTTTATGCTCATCTCACTTATGTGATAGAACTTACGCTGTATCCTTAGCGGGGTAGCCAAAGAGAATAGAGTGTCAAGCGCTATGGTCTCTGCATCTCTTGCGCTCGTCTAGTTTCAACAATACATACCCTCTAGGGAGGTGTGCCCTCATGCTTTTTACGCTTTCTCCAGTATCTATGATACTGTGTTTTTGAACATCAACCGTCTTACCTCGTCACTCATTCGTTCATCATTCAAAAATCTTTTTTTTTAATTTTTCGTCACTCATTCGTTCGGCGTGACAAAATCCGCTGAGCATGTTCTTCTTTACTCTCACCGCGATATCCTCGCTAGTATCTGAAATTCTGTGTAATTTTTCATTGCGCACTTGATAAGCTTTGCTGACTCCGCATATCCTACGAACAGATCTCCACGGCATTTATTTTTCTTCTGTAATACCCACGTTATGTTGCCGTATAACAGCGTCGTTACCAACACTGTATTGTGTATTGCCAAACGTGCATCTGTGGCGACTGTCATCGTCTCATCGATGCTGCTAAAGCACCGTTAACCCTGTTATACCGTACCGTATTGAATGGCGGAATTCAACGCCACACTCTGATTACTTTTAATTATATTAACATTTACTTCTTGACTTATTGTGCACAGTAAGACTTTTAGCAAGGAATAACTGGAAAACAGATCATGTCACTAGTCATGGCTCAGGGGCACAAAATTGTGAAAGTAAACTATGAAATATTTCATATTTTGAAATATTCAATATTTTCGTATCCTTATACTGGTAACCAGGCAAAGCGTGGCGTTAAGATCTGACACTCAACTCTCAATACCTCCAGAATTCGGCGGAAATTGGGAAACGAAATTGTCTTAGTGAGAATGTAGTGTATTGACACACAAGGTGACCAGGTTTGCTCTGCCTATCCAGCTGTGTGCGGGATACAGAGTGAAGCTTAAAAAACAATTGAGGGCAAAAAAAACATCAATTATTTTTAATTGTATCTACTTATGAATAATACAGAAATTACAAAATAACTATATTTACTATAATTGAAATTGAAATTATTTATATTTATTATAATTGAAACACAAAGTAAATAATAAAGCTTAAAAACTAAAGGTCACCTAACATTACTTTTATATTATACAATAAATTACGTATGTGTCCATAAAAATACCATACACGACTAATAAGGCGTTTGACATATAAGGGTCAGTAATATGGCAGTACTATCGATGTTTTTGAGTACAAATGAAATGGTATATTTTAACATTTTATTAAAAAATTACCTCCATCTTGTATGAGTTTATAATTATTTATGATGAGAAAGTAACGGTTCGCTTTTTGTTTTTGGTTTAACAAGGTAGGGTACTAAAGACCGTTTAGGAAGTGGACGTTTTTAATATGTATTTTTGTGAATATCATTTCTTAGCTCCGTAGGAAAAGTGTATTGTTTGTTTAATTATTTTTTGTTTACTTAAGTATACGAATTTGAATAAGTAAATGAAATATAATAGTTTATTGTTTAATAAATAGGTATATTTTGATATGAAGCCAGTAGTGGCGCAGGAGTACCAATGTGAATGTAAACGCAATTGTTTGTGGATTCAATCCTCATTCGAGGAAATGAAATATTTATTTAAATTTATATTTCAATTTTTCCGCTTTGGTGTCAAGAAAAAGCACGGCGTCGAGTTCCACCACTCAGCATGCAATGCCTCCAGAATTCAGTGAAGAACGGAGTGTCTTAACGCTAGGTTCCCTCTGCCTACTAAAGAAGATTTCTATAGTTTTATCTCGATTTGCTTATTCTTGTTTGTTGTCTTTCTTAAAAGTTTCACTTAGTACATTAATAAAGAATACTTATAAAACATTGAAATATTTGTCTCTATATACAAAATACAATTTTACGAATTTTTCACATTTAAAATAAATTGAGGAAGTGACTACTGTATTATTCTACACTAAAGATAGTGTCTCTTGTATCGTCTCGAAGAAGCGCGGGTTCAAGTGTGGGACTTTTACGTAAACAAAAAAGAAATTAAAAGAATAAAGTAATACATCAGTTAAATTACTAAGAACTAAAGCTATAGCCATCTGCCCTTGTATTTATGTTAATAGATTGTCAACGATTACTATTTAAAGGGTTTTCTTACATATATACTTACGTATATTTTATCATTTGTATTGGATATTGACAAGTATTGGTGGGAGAGATCAAGAGGTTACATTTAATGTCTTTGACTATCGTGTAAATGGCCGATGTAATAAAATTAAATTGACAGAGCTTTGATGGGTAATACATAAAAGGGGCAATATAGCCTATGAATATATATTATATGTATAACAGAAACAGCTTTCTTCATCATCTTCTTATTTATAAATGTCAAACTTTGACCGATATTAAGGTTATCTACACTAATATAACAAAGGGAAAGAGTTTGTTTGTTTGTTTGTTTGTTTTTTTAAACGCTAAGATCTCTGAACTACGCGGGCGAAGCCGCGAGTTAGTTACTAGTTTTAAATTAAATTGTGTATATAGGAGTGTTAATATTGTCAAGTTAAAGAGTGTTATCTGAAGTGATCATTAATTGCAAAAATCTAAGATACTTAAAGATGCGAAGTCTTATTTAAAACTAAACTATAAGCAATCAACTTTATAACATATTGTTAAGTTACTGTTCTATATAAAATATTTTGTGAAAATTATTAAAATTATATACATTGTTTTATTATAGGCAAAGACTGTATTTAACCTGGATCTATTTTTTTCATAAAAAATGTTAATTAATTGTCTATTATGAAACACGATAATCAAAAGAGAGATAATAAAGAGACATCTTTTTATTGAATAATCTCCTTCGTCTGTTCTCCATATAACTTGACTTTGGCAAAATATTTAAACTCCAATGGCACGCTCGAAACGCCGCAATCAAGAACTAAACAACTTTTATTATAAAAAAAAAACCCTAGATAATGCCACACATAAAGAAAAATAAATAAATTCCTTTGTTTCTGTATAACTAACCTGTTCTTGCACTATCGGTTCAGAAGTAATGGGACTCTACTGCAACGATAAGGCTCGATAGCGATCTGGCAGAGATCTTGATGTCGCTAGTATCATAGATACCTTTGTTACTACTGTAAATAGTGTAGGTATCATATATTGTATACTGTACTAGTTCAACCTGCGGCTTCGACCGAGTCGTCAAATGAAAGTAAACAAGAATGTTATCACATATATACAAATGTAACTAACACAAAAATATATTTTTTCAATTGAAACAAACAAAAATTCAGTATTTTAAGCATAGTTGATAAAATTAATGCCGTTACGTGAAAATTTTTATGTTTCCAAAAAAAGTATAATATTGATAAGTTAAGAATTAAAAATTAAATTGTTTAAAAACTTACAATAGTGGGGTACAATTAACTAGTGGTATTCAGGCTCAGTTTTAGTTTTTTGTGATTAGGTTGGGGTATATTTTTTATATATTACATTTAATGCGAGAACGTCTGTAATTATATGTAATAATATTATTTCTATATAGCGACAGGTTGAGGGTTCGATTCTCACTAAAACATTTTATAGCTCTGGTAACAAGGCAAAGCGCGGCGTTGGCTTCTGTATTCGGCGAAAGATGGAGACAAAAGTGCCATAATGAGAACGGAGTATCGTAACACTAGGTTCCCAGTATCCCTTTGCTTAGTCTATTATGAGCGGGATACTGCGAGAAGCTAAAACTATTCTTATTCTGTTACCCAAAATGTAGTAAACACAACGTTTGGTTACGCCACTCAACACACCATAAATCTTATCGAGTGGGAAGTTGACAATAGTCTAAAACCATCAATTTCCTATTTATTCTACAATATGCCTAAAATGCCGCATAAAAATAAACAAAACAAAAGATATGCTTAAATCACAGAAAATGTATCTATAATCTTAGAATATTTTACGATTTTGATGACATTTTTTATTTCGATACATAAACGCCACTCGAATAAGATAAATAGGAGTGTTTATAACGTAAATGGCAATAAACACCCACGTTAAAGTTTTATGGGAGTATTGTGGTGTCCAAATAAATCCTGTAATCTAAAATCTCATTGTGGGAGTGTAATATGACATCGATTCATTATTATCGGGCCGTTGTAGCTGGTGCTTAGTTATTTAGTTTATCTGTGTAATGGTCAATCTGATTTTATTTATATGTGATTATAAAGTAAAAAATAAATAAATCAGCTTCACGCTGTATCCCGCACACAGCAGGTTACGCAGAGGGAACCTAGTGTTAAGACATTCCGTTCCCTACTTTCAGTCGAATTCTGGTGGCATTGCGTGTGGAGTGGCGGAACTCAACCACGCTTTTTGCCTCAACACCAGAGCGAAGAAATGGAAATATTAATTTAAATAAATATTTCCTTGGTTCGAGTGGGGATCGAATCCACAACCAGTCGCGTTTACTGTCACACTTTGTGCCTCTGCGCCACGACTGGCCTCATTATGCGGTTAAGTCAAAAAATAATTTTATTGCTATTAATTATTTATTTTAGTTTATTTTGCGTGAACTTTGAGTTGTAAAATTAAAAACTAGCACTACAAATCACTTCATAAATCTATAGCCTATCTACATGCCAAGCTAAAGTTCCACCCCGACATTTAAAACCGTGACCCGAACGCTCGTTTGCCTTGTCTTTTCCATGAAAAAAATATATATATATTAATTATATATAATAATAAATATTAGGCATGTGTTTTCACATCTCGATTCGCATAAACAAGATGTCCTATCGTAAGACCCGCAAAGTTCACAATACGCCTTTTATTTCTCAAAAGCTTATCTGAAATGTACTGACTAACTGACATTATTGTCATCGTCGTGTAAATCTCGAGGAATGCTACCGCCATAAATTGTACTGTATCTAAATGGCTAACGCACTGAGCTTCAACACGCGACTAGCCTGTTTATGTTGTAGATTTTTTTTTCTTTTTTTTTTCTAGTTTTACGCTATATCCCGCTTATTGTGGGGTAGGCAGTGTTAAGACACTCTGTTTCTCATTTTTCGTTCAATTCTGAAGATATCACCGCTTTATCCTGTACAGAGCGGGAAAATAAAAAATCGTTAATTTTCAAAAGTGGAAATTGAACCCATATCTGTGGTTTGGTTTTGTCTACAATCCAAATCGATCCAATTTTTGTAATTATCTGTACAAATAGTATTTATTGCTAAATAACATAAAAAAGTATAGTTATCATGTAGATGACAAACTATTAAATACAAATAAATAAATAAATTAAATTTTCTAATAGTTTAATTGATTTATAGACTTCCCATCATTATTTATGATCGATCGGACCAACTTGTTCCCCGGTGACATATTATACTGTATTTCAAAATCGGTTATTTATTGCTATGTAACGTAGTGACAAATCGCTTTTTGTTGATCCGATCTTACACAACAGTTCTAGTAGAAGGGATCGGAAAGTTGAGCCTGAGGCTTCTGTGGCCTTTTGGCTTTGGATTTCTTGTATTTAGATAAGATTTATTTATGTTTATAGTTTTGTTTTTTAAAATATTACTTTTAGTTGATAAAGAGAGGTTAATGAGATTTTTTTTTATTAAAAAGATCATTAAATATTTAAATAATCTTTAAATGCTAGGTTTAAACAAAATTTAATATTCCTTTTTAACTTTATTTAAAAGTCATTTACATGACTGATTTAATACTTATATGCATAGTGGGTAAATATAATTTATATAATTAAATAAAAAATAAAATAACCATCGAATTTAAATATATCAGCAATTCTTTTATTACATGATGATATAAATAAGAGATTTAAAATAAAAACAAAGGATTTATAAATCTAGCGTGCTTAGAAAAACATGAATCGTTGGGTCACAGGTGCGGGAGGCACATAAATCGCGTAGGCACTAAATGCACTCTGATCCAGTGGTATACAACATTTTTTTTATTTATAATTTAATTTTTATGGGATTTTGAGAAACATTTTCATATTCTTACACATTACGTAAGTAAACAAAGCGTGGTGTTTTGTTCTGTACACTTCTTGTAATAAAAAATTGAATGATAGAATAGAATGGCTCATCTCCAGGTTCCCTCTATATCTCTAAATGGAACTGCAGGATCCATATTGCGATTTTTGAAAAATAAGGCAGTTTGCTATAAGTTGGGCATTGCTTAAAAGTAATACAAATATATTTGGGAGAAAACAAAACATGATTTAATAACACTATAATGATATAATTATAATGACGCCGCCGTGCCCCGGTAGCATAAGGGTGTAAGTGCCACGGTTGAGTTGAGTTCGATCCCATTCGGAGAAATGAGATGTTAAATATTTTCATTTTCTTGCTCCTATAACGTGGCAAAGCACGCCATTACAATAACTTTAAGTTTCACAATAATTTTGTACTACAATAAAAAAAACATAAACCCAATTATAACGTTCTATAAACAATTTCCTGCCACTAACTCCTTACAGACAATCATACATACAATATTTTCTTATATACATACTTTTACTGAAAAAAAAAAAAAATAGCTTCACGCTGTATCCCGCACACAGCAGGGTAGGCAGAGGGAACCTAGTTAAGACACTCCGTTCCCCACTTTCTGCCGAATTCTGGAGGCATTGCGTGTTGAGTGGCAGAACTCAACGCCGCGCTTAACCTCGACACCAGAGCAAAGAAATGGAAATATAAATTTAAGTAAATATTTCATATCCTCGAGTGGGGATCGAACCCACAACCAGTCGGTTTTGCAGTCACACCTCGTGCCGCTGCGCCACGACCGGCCTCTGGTACTTTTACTGGTATGCCCTATTTACTGCTGTGACTGGCGCAAGTATTTTACAATCGATTAGAAGCCTTTACGGATTTACGATTGCTCTTTGAACATAACCAGTATGACAATAGCCAACGGGTTAGAAATCGCGCCTGAGATCGTGATTCTATCGCGATCGATCTAGACTGTAACTGAGCGACTCCATCTGTCTGTACGTTAGTTGTTAAACAGCCATCAGCTATATATACTATTAAAATTAATAGCTTGTACGTTTGTAATTATTCTTCACTTTGTTTGAAGGTGGTGATTGATTTTTTTGACCGACTTTTAAGTTGTCAACTGAAAGTAATTATCTTGTCTGGGCTGTAATGATATTGATCATCTATTTTTGTCAGTTATTGTTTTTTTTTTGTTATATGATTATTTTAATTAAGTACAGCAATGTTTAAATTTAACGTTATTAATTTATGCGTTCTTTTCTTATTGTAGGAAATTATGGTTTTTTTTTTTTTTTTTATTAATTTCTAAACAAATATTGTATATAAATACAAAACTTATATATCATTGTCGAAAACTATACTACCGTGGCACAGTGGCGCAGTGACTGATAAACGCGACTACTGTAGGTTTGAATCTCATTCGGAGAGTAAAGATATTAATTTCCCTCAGGCAACCATACAAAGCACGGCGATGAGTTCCGTCACTCAACATGCAATGTCTCGAAAACTAGGCATTGCATAGGAGTGGACGGAGTGTTTTAATTCTAGTTCTAATTCTTTTTTCTACCAATCCCGCAGTATGCGGGATGTGGTATGAAGACAAAAAATATGAAAAAAAAACAAATGTTTGTCAGCCCTGTTTTGTTTTTCAAAAGTCTCAGATCATATGTTATAATAGAAAGGATGACATCACGTGATTCAAGCCCTTATTGGAATCATTTCATTTAGTATTCCTGACTTTACGTCGTTATTGTAACGCGAGTGGAATTTTAAAATATTTTATACTGAAAGATAACATTTTAACGTGGAACCTGGTGCAGTGATTAGCTATGTGTATGTATGACACTTCTTTCTGTACAGGTTCAAATTTTTCATCGATTAAAGCATATACATATATAAATCACAAAACCTTAAATTTAGCTGATTTTAGAAATAAATAAAATATAGTATTAAGATTTCTTAAGAGTTCTCTTCACCTATTTTTTATTATTTATTGTTAGTTAAAAACATATTATACAATTAAATGAAATATTTAATTTAATTTAATTTATATGTTGTAGAACCAAATTGTTTTCGTAGAATTGTAAGTAACGTCTTGCAATTTGCGGTTAGACGATACTTTAGTCATACTAATAAATTAATCATAGTTCCCAGTATTGAAAAACAAAGTGGAATATAAAATATAATGACGAATAATAAATATTCAGTTCAGCGTATAATAATATTATTATGTGAATATTTAATAGAGAGGCCGTTGTGGCACAGTGGAACAGCCTTTAGGTATAAACGCGATGGATCTCGACTTTGATACCTAGGTGGTAACCTCGAGGAAAAAATATTTTTCAAATGAAGATATGAAAATAGTTTATTTCTCCCCTCTTCTCTCTCATTTGTGAGGTAAAGTGTGGTATTGAAACAAGTCGATTTTACTTTAACTGTTCTTATATAAATAATGAGGCCTGAGGCCAGTCGTGGCGCAGTGGCACAAAGTGTGACTGTAAAACCGACTGATTGTGGGTCCGATCCCCACTCGAGGAGATGAAATATTTACTTAAATGTATATTTCCATTTCTTCGCTCTGGTGTTGAAGACTCAACACGTAATGCCTCTATAATTCGGCAGAAAGTGGGGACCGAAGTGACTTAACACTAGGTTCCCTCTGCCTACCCTGCAGTGTGCGGGATACAGCGTGAAGCTGATTTTTGATTTTATATAAATAATCGACGACATGTTAACTAGTAACCGCGTGGCGTTGAGTTCCGCTGCTTAGAGAAAAGAGCGAGTAACGCTTAAGCGGAGCGAACTTCTTTCAGATAGAATAGTTTTTAATTTGTAATTACATCGCTCTGCTCCATAGAACTGAGCGGATTCACATCAACACTTTCTACTCGCTCGGTCCTTTCTGCCTTACTATTTATTGGTGGAAATACAAGTGAGCAGTTAAATTTATAAAAAAATCAATATCTAAACCTTTAAACTTTTTCAAAGTGAGTGGTATAATAGGTAGAGGGGAACCTGGGTTGACCTTCAAAAATATATTATCAAAGATACTGGAGAAAAGTATGGTAAATAGCATGAAGACTTCCCAGGGGATAAATGTATTTTTTTTTATTTTAATTCTTACTTACACTACAGACTTATGGTCCATACCTTTTGTTATTTTTACATTTATTTTAATACTTTTTTTTATAGATATTACCTAGAACTAGACTTATGTTATTACATACATATATTTCTATATTAATACAATATCTGCTTAAGACAGAGGGATAAATGTATGAAGAGGTTGATGACAGTGGACGAGGCGAAAGAGGTACGTAGAGACCGTAGCGTTTGGCGCTCTGTTGTCTCTGACTAACCCGTTAGGGATAAAACGTGAAGCTAAGTTATAATAAGTTAATTTAAACCTTTTCACCATATTCCTACTACTATTTTACAGTAATAAAGCCATATATCCATCAGAACACATAGGTTACAATTTATGTTAATATTTTATTTAATTTGCTATAATATAACAACAAGTTGAAACGGGCGAAACCGCGTTTGGGCCGTTTATTTTATCTTATGAATCTAGAAATAAGCAGTTACTTATTAAAATTCCTAGACGTCTTAAATTCAACATTCCCACAAAATTGTCTAAGTTTTAAGGAATTTTATTTCCAAGTCGTAAATGGTCATAATTAAGTTCAATGTGTCCATTTTAAGTAAATTATAAATAAACACTTAAAATAACTTGCGTTCTTTATAACAACTGCATCATACGTATATCGTATATATCTAGATTGAATAAAAAATTACCAGAACAAGAAAATGTAAATACATAATTTAATTATGTATAATCTTTTCTCCAAACGATTTTAATAGCCCAAGATCCTGGAGCCGCTAGACCTACGTCATTTTAGCAAAGCTGAAATTTTGAGGACTATTAATCTCATATGTAATTAAGACAGTATGCGTACTCACTAACTTGAAAATGGGTCCCTTTCTGAAGTAGCACCAAATAAAGGCATATCTCTGTCTGGGAAGATGTTTGAGCCTTTTGGCCATTGGATTGGCCTGGGTGCTTATAGGGGATCTTGAAATAGTCCGTAAATGATAAATGTAAAATGAAACTTGCTAGTATAACATATTTTGTTCTAACTTTAAACAACCATTAGGACGTCTGGCAGGAATTAAGGCCCACGTAAAGGGTCTGGTAATAACAAATATACATATTTTATATTAAAAACTTATTTAAATACGAGCGTTTTTATTTTAACGTAGGTGACTGTGTACCTTAAGTTGGCGCTACCTCTGAAAGGGCCCCACTTTCAATTTAGTAAATACACAGACCGTCTTAACTACATATTAGACTATTAATCCTCAAAATTTCAGCTTTGCTAAAATAACGTAGGTCTGAGGGCCCTGGGATCTCAATCTATAAAAGAACATTGATGAACTCATAACTGAAATGACTTAAAATGACATATCGTAATTTTCTTTACTTTTATCATAAAGATGTCAGAAAAATGATAAAAATTAATTAAATTTACCAAGTATTTCTTTTGTATGTTCCACTTACATAGTTATAAAACATTCTAATCACCAGTATGGCCCCGCCTTTAGTACGTTTACGATCGGGCGGTTAGAACCAACCACAAGTTTTCAATTAACATTCTCTTTTTGAAGATTGCTTATCTCACTGTTTGTTCTTACATTGTGATTGTTGATCGTGCCATCATGATTTATGATTGACCAATATCATTTCTTTCAAATTATTGGATATAATATAAACTTTATTTTTTACTGGTTAAAGTATACAATCCCGTGAATTTCGTCTAAGCTTATTATATTTTGTATGTCTTTATGTCTACATTTATTAAAGCGTGACATGTAGATGCGCACGCGCAAAAACTCATTTTTTTTTTAATTATTAAAATTGAACGCATACGCCATTTTGGTGCAATCTCTTTTATTAATGAGACGTTGATTCCAATCGGATTTAGTTTACATATTATTGTTTTTTATTTTTATTTTTTTTTTGTTAATTAAAGGAATTGTAGTTAGAAACTGGTGTTTTCTATATCTTGATTTACATTTAGTTTTTACATGGTAAATAGAGCAGTACTTAAAGAAATGTTTTGATATTTCAACTTGATAATTATTACTGTTATTTTAAGTGAATTAATCTTTAATTAGTATGTTAATAGGTTTTTTTTTTAATTTCTTGGATATTAGTTTGAAAAAATATTCAACTTTATACTGTGTACGGGATACAGCATCCCGCACACAGCAGGGTACCTAGGGGGAACCTAGTGTTTAGACACTCCGTTCCCCACTTTCTGCCGAATTCTCGAGGCATTGCGTGTAGAGTGGCAGAACTCAACGAAGCGCTTTGCCTCGACAGCAGAGCGAAGAAATAGAAATATACATTTAAATAAATATTTCACCTCCTCGGGTGGGGATCGAACCCAGAACCAATCGATTTTACAGTCACACTTTGTGATCCTGCCCCACGATTGGCCTTAATTTGTAGCATACATAATTTGTAGTATATATAATATATATACATTTTTTTCTCCACGTACTTATACGAATTTGTGTTAATAAATTCAAACTTTCCATCTTTCCATCAACTTCAACCAATTTCGAGTTATTTCGCGTTGTGTTTTGGAATCCAACAGCCTTACTGGTTTTGTCTGACCGATGAAAAAAATGTTATGGCAGCAGTTTCATGCTTTTTCTCTCATGGAGAAAATGATACATTTTGTGGGTTGAGTGGCGGAGCTCAACGCTGCGGTCTCTGTCACGTCAGTCCTAAAATTTAAATATTTACATAAGTTTACTACTTTTGGCCACAGGGAGTATATAGCTATATCCTTGATTTTTTTTCTATATTTTTGATTAATAACCACATCAAAAACGTCTAATTAAAACTAATTTGATTAAGTAATGGCTAATAAACTGCCAATTTAGAAACTCACAAGAATATTTTTATTAAAATAAGGTCAATATTTTCATAAATTTATTAATAAAGTTTTACATAAAGGAATTATAGACAGTAAATATGTCGAAAAATAGCTATAAAAACGAACGGTGTACAGACGGATGGAGTTAAAGCTTGGTTATATTGTTAAGTAAATCATTGTGAACAACTTTCTTGGACTTTTATATCTAATATAAATTTATTTTATGGCTACTAGTGTGTATTTTGTAGACATGTGCATATGAAATTCAAATCGTTAAGAATTTTGAACCCGTGACCCATTTACTAGCTACTACTTGAGGAAAAAATATATAAAAACCATATATCTGCACATTTTACTTATTAGAATTTCTTCCCAGTCGTATTCAAACATTTATTAATTACTATATTTTTTACATTTTTAAAGCGCTATTCTACACTTAGGAAAACAATAATAATTTTAAGAAAACATACGAATATAAAAATTTTAACGTAGCGAGATTTGAACCCGCGCCTCTTTGGAAATCCAAGTCCAAGCGCTCTGACTAACTAAGCCATACCTTTCCAAAGAGACGCGGCATCTAATCCCGCTACGTTCAAATTTTTAAATGTTTTCTAAAAAATATTGTACTATATATTTTTTCATAATAGATTGTAATGATAAGCAATAGGTAACTCTGATATACATTTAAATAATAAAATTTCATTCGTATTATATAGGTTAGAAATAATAGAAGAATAAAAAAAAATGTTTTTAGCATATTTATTATTATTATTATCCTTAGAAATTTACTTCGTCTGTCTAGTATGTATTTTATTGCTGTAATATAATATTTTAAGATAAACAAAAAACAACAGTCGCAGCTTTACTAATTTGCTAAAATAGCTATAGATCAAACAGAACTATCATATACCATACCATATATAGTGCCTGCCATACCATATTTCATATTTATGAATATTTAGTAGAGCTATGTGATATAATATTTTGGTAATACAGTTTAAAATAAAAAAAAAAACATAAACAAATAACTGTTTGCTTATGTTTCCTATTCTTCTATAATACCTAACATTTTGAAACATATTTAAAACGTATTACTTATATGTTTTTCTAACATAATGCATAGATAAATCAAAGTTTTAAACGACTTGAAGACGAACATATATATTATATGCTTTCCGCAGAGAGAACCCAGTGTTAAGACACTCCATTTCCAAAATATTCTACATTATATATTGAGGCCAGTCGTGGCATAGCGGCACGAGGTGTAACTGTAAAACCGACTGGTTGTGGGTTCGATTCCTACTCGAGGAGATGAAATATTTATTTAAATTTATATTTCCATTTCTTCGCTCTGGTGTCGGGGCAAAGCGCGGCGTGGACTTCTGCTATTCAATATATTGCGTGCCTCCAGAATTCGGCAGAAAGCGGGGAACAACATTATGTTCCCTCTGCCTACTCTGCTGTGTGCGGGATACAACGTGAAGCTGATTTGATATTTTGATTTTATATATTTATATTTTAAGGATATTCTGTAAGAACAGTAAATTTTCTACAAACTAAGTAAACTTTATTCGTGCAATTATGTTATAAATATAACAACCGGTTAACCCTCGAGATTACTAGCAATTAAACTGAGCAAATGTGAAAGATGACATAGCCTAATTACCCCAGGTTGACCCTGTGCCAGTAAGGGTTACGCTGTTAACCTACTGATGCCAATGTTGATTTAATAATATAGCTACTTATAAAATTTTATGAGAAAATTTATTTTATAGAAATATATTAGAAATATTGTCTGTTCGTTGCGTTGCCAGTCACACGTACGGACGAACGCGTTAATTTTGCGTGTTAAAGTTTCATAGTAGAAGAATTTTCGTTAAATATAAGAAAATATCTTTTATTATCACATTACTACGCCTAACACCAAGTTGGTAATTGTAAAAACTTAATGCAATCAAAATATCTGAAAAATCGTTTTTTTTTTGTTTCTTTTCACACACTAAGGGAAGAAAACCTTTTAATTATTAGCTTTACGCTGTACTCCGCATGTCGCAGACGGAGCCTATCCTTAGTGCCTAGCCTACCCTTCCAAATTCTGAATACCCTGGATGCATTGCGTGTTAAGTGGCGGAACTAAACACCGCACTATGCCACGACATCAGAAAACATTAATAAATATTTTTTTCTCAATTCATGCAATGTAAGCGATTAACATTTAAAACTTAGGCTAATCCCTTACTACTCTGTAACGTTTCATAGTTCAAAAAATCTTTTATATATGAAACATTAATACATTTTTTTATACGATATAAAATAATTTAAATAACATGCTTATGAATAATTGAATTAACGTCCGCTCAGTCCGTTCTATTAAGAATACTTGTTGTATTTTAATTGGCATTTCTATTTTATAATTTGTAAACGTAATAAGTCACATCTGACAGTTAGTTATTTTTTTGTTTTATCCCACACAGAATAAAGACATAGTGTCAAGACACTCCGCTCTCTACTTTCTGCCTGAATTCGAGATATTGTGTGTTGAATTGTTGTGCAGAGAGAACCTGGTGTTAAGACACTCCGTTCCCCACTTTCTGCCGAATTCTGGAGGCATTTCATGTTGAGTGGCAGAATTCAACGCCGCGCTTTGCCTCGACACCAGAGCGAAAAAATAGATGCATTTTGGATTGCCCAAATTCTGCTGGTGAGTTATATAATATTTTTTTTTAAATAATTTATTTATATTTTAATTCTGTATCCCACACCGCTATAGATAGAACCTAGTGTAAAGCTATCAAGCAGTTTTCCTTTTTTTTTTCTCAATTTCCGCCGAATTTTTGAGACAATGCAGAGCGAGAAAACAGAAATATTAAATAATTAAATTCCCGAGTGGGAAATCAAACTCTCTACTATGCACAGACGCACACATCTGCGTCATAGCACACACGTTATTTTTATTGTTGTTATTTTTTGTTTGGATATAATTGGTATTTCTATTTCATAACTTCAAAGCGTAATAAGTCACATCTGACAGCTGAGTAATTAATTAAACAATATTAATTTGTAGCATCCCGCGGTCTCAGACGCCATCGCCATCTTAAAAAGTTCAGTGAACGGTTACGCCATGTCTGTTTTTATAGTTGCCAAGTCGTTTTTTTAACCTTCTAAATTCAAATAACGCACACATTTAATTTTTTGAGATCAAAATAGTGATTTAGATCAACTTGTTTGTTGTAAACAATGTGGTTTTTGATTAAATTTTAATAAAGCACATGTTGTATCTTACGTTTAGCTGGGTAGGCAAGAAAAACTTAGTGTTAAGACAGTCCGTTCTCTATTTTTCGATCATTTTTAAGATACTGCCCGTTGGGTGACGGTATCCCAATGCAGAGGAATATAAATAATTCAGTTTTATGAGTATATTTTAGTATGTAATATTACAGTGAGACTGCAGAAATGAAAACGAATGTAAATATGAGAATTAGGTTATTCAATTTTAATAATATTGTAGTATTTTATAGTAACTTAGTGTTCCGCTCCTGACTTCGCCCGCCTCCGCGTGGACTTAATTTCTTCTTTTTTTTTTAATTTTTAGCCGTTGAGCACTAAGCACTTAGAAATATGTATTATTCGATATCACAGTACAAATCTTTGATATCAGTTTCCTGTTATTTTCAGTTATATTTATGTTTTTGCCGTCTTTGTCTCCTCACTCTCTCGAGGAATAGGAAAAACAGCGAAAACCAATAAGTTTTGTAACGTATCAAATTTTTCATGTTTGGAGGCAGCCAGTTTTAGTTTAATATCTTTTCTAAAATGTTTTAACTGCGATTGAGTGTAATTAAATATTCCTCTACTTACACACAAAAAATGAAAATGCACATTGAGATAAATATTTATAAACCATAGCAGTAAATGAACATTGTTGCTAATATGTTGCCGTAAGAGTATCAGTTATGGCAAAATAATTAATATTCAGGTCTACGGTCCTTTGGAGCATAGCAAAAATCAAGCTTCTAAGTCAACACAGTAAAAAGATACGAGGCAAGTAGTACGAGCATATTTGTATCATTTTGTTACATTTTGAATTAATTTCTACTCGCAATTTAAACCTGTAGGATACTTCTCGACCAACAATTATGAAATTTAAGAACTTAAAATTGAAATAAAGAAAAAAAAACCGAAAAGTGATAATTTATAAATATTTACAAATGTAAATTTGTAATGATTTTTTACTATGGAAATTGGACGATATCTGTCATAATTTCAAGAGAGAGGACGGTTGGAACCTTTCTACCACCTTGGACCCACTCACGAAATCTTTGAAGTCTCAAACCCAGCTTACTAGAATGCAAGATACAGATTCAGGAAGAATCCAGGGGAATATGTGAGGCAAATGAGAAACCGTTGGCGGTAGTTTGATATAATAATTATGTCAACTGACTGACGAAACCCCGACCTTAGTCTTTCTTTACTTTATTTACTTACTTTATGAGTCGACCCGTGACAACGGACTACTGCAAGGTGTTCGAAATGTCGGGTTTCCAAAAATATACAATACTGAATATAAGCAAATAATCCGGTTAAATAGTTTCATTTAAAAATTACTTTTGTTGTTTATTTTACGAAATACTGCATTAATTTAGAGTGCATACGACAAAAATCTTAAATTTTACAAACTACTTACCTTTGGCCATAAATCTTGAAATATGTTCTGAACCGAAGTGGACTTCTCCAACTCACACTTGACCGGTTTTTTTCTTACAATGAGGTCGAAACTATAAAACCATTCAATGAAAGCCGAGGTCCTAAACGTAATCGCTGATAATATGTTGATATATTATAAAAAGCTGTTACTCTGAAATGGTACACGTCTTTCCTATATTAGTTGATGGCAAATCGCGACGTGTGTCGCAGGGAGACAAAAACGGAATACCAGGAGGCGAAGTTATATCGAACACAACGATCGATGACCGTTGATGACTTTAAGTTTTTTAATTTCATTTTAATTAATCTTAAATAGATCTTGTGAATAGTGCGAGAATAATATATAAGTTAAAAAGAAGGTTTTTCTTACTGTCAATACGTAAATATGTGTTAATGAGATCATAAGAGATAAGAGATATTTCAATAATACATTGTGTTTGTATTAATTAGGTGCCAAGTTTGCTATTCACCTGCAAAAGTTAAATGTCGAATCTATATTTTCTTATTTATGCTAATTCATAAAAAAATGCAATTATATTGATATCCAACTGCAAATTTTTATGAGTTCCATAAACCCAGCTTACGCTTTACTTTCATAGAATATTATTATTGATTTTTTTCGTATCTCATTAATTTTACTGATTCAGCGTTAAGACACTCCGCGCATTACCTCTACATCAGAGCAAAAAAACGAAAATATTAAATATTTCATTGCCTTACTTCATCATTTTTTTTGTACTTGATAGTAATGATCAATAATTATCAGTTTTCTGTTATTTATTTATATATATATATATATATATATATATATATATATATATATATATATATATATATATATATATATATATATATATATATATTTATTTGTGAAGGGCTTAAAAGAAGCTTAGAATAGCTCGTGTAATACATACATTATGCGTTTCCAGCTTTTTAAGTTGGCTCCACACGCCCGCGCGTGTCTCAATATAGTCTTTGGCAATATAATTTAGTCATACAGGAATATTATATGACTATTATATGAGTGTATTAATGATTAATATTATATTATATAAACATTTCATTATTGCACTATTCAAACTAGTATTAGCATCAGCATCACTAAATACATTATTATCATATTTAGTGATGCTGATGCTATAGCTGAATAATATATGTACAATATGTAGCAACATACATCCTAAAAGCACAGAAAGAAATAAAGGTCGCATTCATATCCTTATTTGTGACATACGTATAAATATTAATTTTATTGTGTTAAGAATATTCAAGAGAAAAATGAACACCGTGCTCAGACTTAAAATAAAAAAAAATATTCCTTATTGTATACTAAGTAAACAAAAACATAAGAATATGTAATTTGTGCACTTTGATATTATAGCGAATAGAGTAATTATACTTTACAATTGTGTTTCAATTATTTTATTTTGTATTGTTTAAAAATATGAGTCTGTTTCTTCCAGATCTTCTCTTTGTCAGATTTTGCCTAGTAAGCTTAACGTCTAAATGATAACGAGACGATAAAAACGGTTACATGCGAGTCGGACTCGCCCATCGGGATTCCGCACCAATTTCAGGATTCTACGTCAACGGGAAGTACAACTTATAAAAGTTGACAAACTTGAGTTTGCATTCTGTTTGTTTGAAATGAACTAAAATAATAAGATAAAGTAAATAAAAGTTAGTGTAGTGCAGTGTTAACATAAAATACAACATTGCGCGAATCGAAAGGAATTGCCTTGTTATCTGTCCCTGGTTGAGACCCTTTCGGCCCAAGGACGTGATGGTTGGAGGTCGTGATGCAGGATATGAGAGCCCATGAACAATTTATCGAAGAGGTTAAAGAACGTGCAAGGTGGATTAGGCTGAACAGGAAATGAGAATGGGATTAACGCCAGAAAGAAGAACAAGTGTTAGTTTAAAAAAAATACATTGATATGTCCCATAAAATCTCACGAAGAAATGACTTCCTCTTAAAATAATCTTATTAGTATTTATGATTAGATTGTTATTTTGCCTAAGGTACTTACAATTGAGAAACCTATTATTTAAAAAAAACTCGGTAACTGTAGGTTCCATCTTATATATACCTAGAATATTCACAGATAGTAAAATACTTGTTCTAAGATATATCTTTATGGTAGTAGGTACTATTTAAAGTGTTGTTAGCTAGCTCCAGGAAGGTCGCTTGGCACTTCATAATCGTGGGTCTAAGGTCGTCGTATTTATAGTTTGTATGACACAGGCGAATGTATTGTTTAGATTAATGGAACGTGTCTGTCTATTAATTATTTTATTATTAAGATTTTATTACATTTTAGACTTATGTTATTGTGGTTGTGAATTTATAAAAGTTGTAAGTATTTTTTGTTTCCCGCTGTATCCCTCATATAGGAGGGTGGGCAAAGGGAACTTAGTTTACACTAAGTTCACTTTTAGCGGGCTGTGTTTCGAAATATAATGTTATGCTCTGTATTAGGAAATAAAATATTTTTCCCCAGAGAATAAAAAATAAAGGCTTAAAATTGATGTTTTTTTTGTAGTTGTAACCTATGGTATAATTATAACGCATATACGTACATCAAATTATGATTTTTTTGCTTTTTTTTCAAGATTTACAAAAAAAAAAATGTGTTTAGACATTTTGAAATAACAATAACATTAACAGCACAATAAGTCAATTTCACAAATATTTAGGGCTTAATAAAAATTTCAAAAAATATAAAATCCATGTAAAAAATACTTAACTTAAATTAAAAAATAATAAACTGAATATGTAGTATATATTGATACACTACTCTGTGCATCAATTTATGGCTGAAAGCTAAACATGCATAAACATTATGCTTCTATAAACAAATCCTATGTGTCCACTTAAATATAACAGTAAAATACTCCGTAAAACTGATAATTAATGATAAAGAGAATCTAGTGATAAGTTTTTCTGTTGTTCTTCTTATTTTTCAGTAGGTATAGGTGTACGTTTAATCGTACATACAATATAATGTAGTATGGTAGATAAAGAGGAAACAGAGTGTCTCAACACTAAGTTCTCGCTGCCTACCCTGGTATAAGCGGGATACAGCGTGAAGTTGAAAAAAAATTAAATGCTTAATTTTTTGAACGTCTCATAATGTTAAGACACTCCTAACTGATTTATTTTTTTTTACATAGGTATGGGGCCTAGTTAGATTTCTTCTGAATGTCATCGTGCATTACTGTTATTAGTGGAATACATCGTGAAGCTGGAAAAATACACGATAAGCGCGAGCTGGGCTCGTCTCCCGAGGGTTCCGTACAACAATTTTAGGTCTCGAGCTTTTTCTGAAATTCAGGCTTAGCTTAGCCAGAGCCCTTTCATCTAATACCTCACTTGAAGTAGCGGCTTTATTACAAAATTTTGCTTTATTACAATATTATTTTTTAGGATTTAACCACAAATGTATAGTTTCAGATTTTTTTCTGAACTGGTACCTGTAAATGCTAGTTGCCAAATTTCATAATTTTAGGTCAACCAGAAGTCCCCTATTAATTTTGATTCCCTTAAACGTCCATATCTTTTTTTAAGTAAATGTAAAAATACATTTTTTTTAGGAAATCATGGAGTCGTAGGTAAATGGTGTAAATTTCAACTCAATATCTTCAAGCATTCCTAAAATAAAAGCTCTTGACAGACAGACAACAAAGTGATCTTATAAGGGTTCTTTTTTCCCTTAAAAGGTACAGAACCCTATAAAAGATGTTACATGCTTCATTCTTTTAACTTTTAGAATTTTCTTGAAATTTCTGTGGGAGTGGAAGTGTCTCAATAGGATCTAGGAATAAATTTTCTTCCTAGGAAACATTAGGTTCCCAGGTACTCTCTGCCTACCCTATAATGTGTGCGGGATACAGCGTGAAGCTGAAATTTCAATATGAAACGAGATTTTACTTTTTATTTTCCACGCAAACGAAGCAACACATTACAATACGTAAATCATAAAAATTTTAAAAATAAGTCTTAAACTATAGACCATATATATTATATTTTCACAATACAACATAATTTTCTTATAGCAAGGTATATTATACTAAATTTGTATTGGTGTTAGGGAAGCGTGTGTTCAAGCAATTAATTCTGCGACTCCGCCCTGACTCGCCGACGCGTGTGTAGTCACACGGCCTAATCAGATACTTCTTAACTAAGTAGCTGTTACAATATTTCATATATGGAAGGTTCTTCGTTTTGTCTTCTATTAAATATAGTTTTGCTTATTGTTTGTCAATATTTATACACCTTTCTGGTTCTTTCTTTTGGCAAATATTTTTTCACCGGCTTCAAAAAAGCAGGTCGTCGTCGCACTTTTAAGATCTCTAAAGAATATCTCTGCTTACGAAGCCATTACACTTTAAAGGAAAGGTATATTCTATATAGTGAGAAAATTACATTAATAGTTCTAGTACTTGAATCCATGTTGACAATTGTATAGTAGACTCAAACGCGGCTTCGTCCGCTTAAATTTATTGTTATTTAATTGCCTCCAGAACTCGGCGGAAAATGGGGGTGTCTTAAAACTAGGTTCTCTCTGTCCACCCTACTGTTTAGTTTAGTTTAATTTCAAAGTGGACCAAACATTCATGTTCCAAATTTTCAAATTTAAAATATAAGTAGGATTTCTTCAACATATTTATATTAATATTTACTTGAAATCAACTGCTAGAATAGTAAAGGGCATAACAATATGTTTAATAATTCTATTAATTTTATCAAAATTACTTAATGGCGATTGTAGTATGTACCTGGGTGTGTTAGGCTGCACGCTAATTATAGATTACGGATAAATATAGTTAAATTCTAATGTTACCTAAGAACACTAAAGATGTGCTACACTGTGAAATGTCTTATATCTTTAGAAATATAACTGTAACTTTGTCGTCGAATGTCTTATTATTAATAAAATGCTATTTATTTACTAATATAACATTTAAAAAATAAATAAAAAAGCTTATATTGCTTGTGTTGTATAATTTTATTATATACTGTTTTTAAGTTATAGTCTTGCATGAAATTCAAATTATTTTATTTACACATATTTACATCCTTTATATATTATTGTACAGAATTACCAGAAGAGGCATAAAGATTGAGGCTAGTCATGCTACCAGAATTCGTTGAAAAATGAGGGACGGAGTGTCTTAACACTATTTAACGCACTATGCCTACCGCAGAGTATGTGCTAGTAGAATGAAGCGTGACGCTAAAAAAATACTGCATATGCTTATAACATTAAAATATAATGCATATTTTATGATACTAATATACAATTAATATAAACAAAAACAACTACTTTTTAGCCATACAATATCTTGGTCGTAGGCGTTGTATGTTATATTTACACGTCTTAACTAAGTAACAATATCTAATGAGGACATGACAATAAAAATTTAAAGCTCTTTCTTTCTCTTTGGCTCCGGTAACGAGGCAAAGCGCGGCGTTAAGTTCCACCAGTGAACACGCAATGCCTCTCGAATTCATCGGAAAACGGGGAACAGAAGTGCCTAAATGGGAACAGAGTATTGACATTAGGTTCTAAGGTTCCTTCTGCATTCCCGATATAGCTTGAAGCTAAAAAAGTATAGAAACCGTGTGTAGTGTCTCCCTAAAACACCTACGTTCAAATGATTTAGGAAGCTTAAACACGTACCTACATCTTAAGTTTCGAAGTATGCCATAGCCGCTCGTTTATCCCAAACGTAGGACTGTAATTATAGGTACCTATTACTTTTGACGTTTCATATTAGAGCAAATTATGTTTATTATGTTATTTTGAGGCCGTCGTGGCACAGTGGCAACGTGTGACTGTAAACGAGACGGTTGTGGGTTCGATTCACACTCGAGGAGATTAAATTTTTATTTAAATTTATATTTCTATTTCTTTGCTCTGGTGTCAAGACAAAAACGTGGCTTTGAATTGCGCCTCTCAGCACGCAATGCCTCAGAATTCGGCGGCTTGTGAGGAATGGACTGTCTTAACACTAGGTTCCCTCTACTGTGTGCGGGATACAGTGTGAAATGCATTATTATTTCATTAATCATGCTATTTGGTTTGAAATTAAATATTAAATATTTTAATTTCCTTGTTGTCTTTTAATAAGGCAAACTGTGGCGTTGAGTTCTGCCATCCAGCACGCAATGTGTCCAGAATTTGGTGGTAAGTGGGAAGTGGTAATGTCTCAATTGAAATTAAGAGTGTCTTAATACTAGGCTCTTAGGTTCCAAAGGGAACCTAGGAACATAGTATTAAGAGTATGTAGTATTAAGAGCGTAAACTTATAAAAGCAATAAAACAATACAATATTGTAAACATGTTGCATTACTTGAGTAATGTTGATATACAATAAGAAAAACTGTGAATTTATTAAGTATGTTTACACATTTCACGAATAATTCACTAATAAAACATGCGTGAGCTAATAACAAGAAACATGGTCACGAAAATCCCACACACAGCACAATAGGCAGTGAGTTCTCTATTATCCGCCGAATTCTGAATTCATTGCCTCGACACCAGAGAAAAAAAATGAAAATATTAAATAATTCACTTCCTCGAATGATAATCAAACCTGTAGTGTTCACAGTCATACGCTTGACCCCTGCACCACGACTGGTCAATATCATGTTAATATTTATATTAATTCTATTTCTAGTGCTTAATTCATCACATAATATATATCAAAACGTGGAAAACATGGTGTAAAAGAGAATTATAGATTTTTTTTGGATAGTTTTTACAACATTTTTAAATAGAACTAAGTAAAGAAACGGTCATGATACTTGATAATAACAAACTGCCATGTCGTAAACTGCACTGACATTTGCTTGGTGATATTTAAAAAAAAAAGTCCTCATAAAAATGGACGATACTTGACGTGACTGACATATGTATTAGCGACCCTAGTCCAGTGCAATCCATAGTAATCCAAGAATATAAAAAATATATATATAAAAAAATTAAACTGACTATTATACTGACATCTATACTTATATGCACAAACTAAAATAAAAACTAGATTTATAGAAAATAATATTTCATTTACTTCAGAGTAAAGAAAATTGAATAATTATAAATACTCATATACTTATTTAATATTTAAAATTCGTTAGTTTTGGGCCGGTGCTAACGTCTAATTTATAAATAATTTTCATAGCTTTTGTTCCATATATTTAATTTTTATCTCATAATATAATTCTTTTCTTGGCTAGCAAAAACATTTTTTTTAAACTGGCTAAAAATGACAAGGAAATCGACAGATATAAATATGTGTATATAGAAACAGGACCCCATCTTTTTTTAAAAAAGAAGTCGGAATTACGGTAACAATTTCTAGTATTTCACCACATTTTTTTAGCTCCACGCTGCATTTAACTGGGTAGACAGAGGAACCTAAGACACTCCGTTCCCCATCCTCTACCCAATTTTGAAAACAAATAAATGTTAGAACTCATCGCCACGCTTTTCCTTACTTCTATTTTTAATCAGAGAACATTCACAACTTAAAGTTATCTACGCTTAGTGAATCTATTCTATACCTTTCACAATACAAACGTTTAATTATCAATGGCTGTTAGAATAACTAATACACCTGTTATAATAAATTTGAACATAACCATACAATAGTGTTGGGCGCAGGTGCGTGCGCGCGGTACACCTTGTGTTTTTTTAAAGAATATCCGTTAAAAAGCAATTTTTTGGTATATAGACCGTGAAAGTAAAATCTATCGACTAATAAGTATAGACAAGTTGGCTGTATATGTATAATTTGAGTTTGTTTGATTGAGCGCGTTGATCTCAAGAACTGCTATTTTTGTATAATAGTCTATTTTACTAGGAAGGCTAGACAAGTTAGCTATATATGTATGTATACTTTGGGTATGTTTGATTGATCGGGTTAATCTCAAGAATCATGACAGTTTATTTATCTAGGAAGGCTATGTGCTATATTATATCATGTATTGCGATGTAAATACCTACTATTTATCTTAGTTATTTCGGTTTGACTAAAGAGAAAAAGTTACAGATAAAGGCTGTTAAATTATAACTGATTGTATTTATTTTGTCTCATTTTTATATTTTTTGCGTATTTCAAAATGACAGCTCAGATCTATCATAGGTTTTTATTAGCGTGTTACATTTATCTACGTGTAATGCTAGCCAATGTTATCTAATATAAGATTTGATAGTGAGTTTAAGTATTTAAATTATAATTAATTCAGGTCTAGATTTTATATTTAACTTATAATTTACATTATTAAATATTTAACTGTTTGGTATTTTAAAAATTACATCCATTGTAGCGCACTGGAGCCGTGGCTGATTGTAAATGGTGGTTAGGTGATCTGTTTTAATTCGGGGAAATTATTAAGCAAATTATTTTCACATTCCCTTTCAGAAAAAACAGAAAAAAGAAGAGGAACAGAAGAAGTGCGGCGATGAGTTTCACCATTTACTCCTTTACGCCTTTCTCTATAAGGTATTAGGTACGTTGTAAGACTGACAAAAAATAGACTAGACGATAAAACGTCTTTTACCCTATTTTTGTGTTCTTCACTGATTCAGTAAGTATTTAATTATATTTTTATGGAAGTTGAATTAAATGTGATTATCCAAAAGTTCAAATAATTGTTTCAT
This sequence comes from Heliconius erato x Heliconius himera, assembly GCA_013421005.1. NCBI lineage: Eukaryota > Metazoa > Arthropoda > Insecta > Lepidoptera > Nymphalidae > Heliconius > Heliconius erato x Heliconius himera. The sequence goes on from JAATLQ010038281.1 coordinate 33,079, forward strand.
TTTAATATTTTATTTTTAATAATTTTTCAGATATTATGAATTGTAAAATATATAAGAAAATTATTTTGTGAATTTTGAGTATATTTATTTTATTATCATCTGTCATCGTGAAATGACTTCTAACAAAATAAAAAAGAGGAATTACATATTGGTAGGCTATTATTATATTATGTTAACAATATCGAATTGATGGAACATACTAACCATACCTAAATTATAAAATTACCTTTAAGATTATTAACACAAAATTTATTATATTAATCTTTAAATCTAAGTTATTTAATTGATTAAAAAAAGTGTGTGTGACTGAAGACATATTCAAATTGAGTGGCGAATACACATAAAATGCTTCTAATTAATATATAATGAGGAATATTATCAATCAATCCCGGATGTGAACCTGCTACTTTATCCAATTACACTCATAATTAAATACGCTAAGAATAATTAAAATTACCTACATTAATTATAAAGCTGGTATTTTATCAGATGCCAAGTTAAACATTCAACACCGTTTCATCGCAACAAAAGATCAACTTTTGCAGTTCTGTTGCGTACATTATTTATTTATAAATTATTAAATTATACTTAAAACAATCAGAAAAAGTTTATCAATCAACGACGGCGACGCTTACGTTAATTCAAAGACAGATGTCGTGGTAAGGCCTTTACCGCATGGTGCTGATGAAATGTCTTAATGAACACAACCATAACTAAAAACCTAATATAGCTAAAATAGATATATTTTTTTAAATCCAGAATTGATTTATGGGGGTGTGTAACGAAGTGTCTTAACACTAGGTTCCCTTTGCCTACCCTGCGGTGTGTGGGATACATCGTAAAGCTGATTTATTTATTTATTATTTATATTCTTAGATTGGTCAGATGTTAAAAATTAAGTGAAAGTATACTTCACTATTATGATATTTTTCTTAGCTTCACGCTGTAGCAGACATAAGGAACCTAGAAATCTAGTGATAAGACACTACCGTTCCTTACTTTTCTCTGAATTCTGAAGACTATTACAGTTTTATTATTTGAAATACATAGCTAAATAAATTTACTCTGTTTTTGGCTGTAAAATGTTTAAAACTCCATAATCAGTACATTAACAGCACATTGCGCTGGACGCCCTTAGCGAACTCCTTTAATATAATTGACAATTGTATTCAGGAATGATGGATTGTACGCGCTTATCTTGTATCTCGATCGTTTTCTACCAAATTAATGAAGACATGGTGTAAGTTTTTGTCGGAATAATCCTTGTTTTAACATAGTATACTTAATTTAAAGTTTAAAATTTGTTAACTATTCAAATGTTTAATTAATATCTGGTTAGATACTCAGAGAAATATAATCTCTAATTTTTAACTCTAATTTTTTTATCCTCTTCATTTAATGGACTCTTAAACTTTCTATATTATTGAATGAATTATCACATTATCTTACGTGAAATAAATTACTTTACAATATCTGTATGTGGAATAACGAATATAACTGAAATTTGAAAAATATTTAGAACTTGCGACGCGCTCGCCGCTTCGTCCGCAATAAATACCTAATTATTAATTTACTAATAGTAATATCGTTTTAAAAACAATATCTATACCTACCTATATTGAAAAGTAATTTTTCAGCTAATTCAATAAAACATTGATAGCAATTTTGTCGATATCTTTAAATAAATTAAAATTTCTTATATATCTTCCACGTACATACATTGGTTCGTTACGATGTTAGTATAAGTATTAATATAGATAATATTTTATCGCAGATTACGTCGTCTAGTTTTTTGTTTTAATGATTTAGATAAAGTATTGACTTGACAGCTTTAAAAAAGTGATGTATCTTTTACAATACATTGATACAATTTTATAATTGCATAAGCGTTATCTTTATCCTTAGCAAAAACATTACTTCACATTCATTTTAAAACAAAATGCCATATTTCTACTTTCAAATCGCTCCAAACGAGATTTGAATTGGTAACCACAAAAAGAATTAACAAAGTAGATTGATTAGCACATACAAATAACTTACATACTTTCAACTATTTTTAAAAAAAAATATATTAAAATATTTTATTCAATAAAAAAACTCTGACTTGATCGTATACTATCAAAATACAAAAAATATAAGCGATGATTTTAGAATTATATTTTATGATAAATCAAAATTTTGTTACTTTTTAAATTATCTTGAAAGATTTCAATTCACTCAACCTCCCTTATGTATATTACACGTACATTAATAACATGCACTGTGCCACAATGACAACTGGAAAAAAAACTCAAAATAAAAAAAAAACAAGTTATATAAGAAGCAAAAGTCACCAACGCCAGCGAAGAAGAAATAAATTTAAACAAAATGTCAGTCACATTGTTACAGGTCGTAAAAATTTATTTGTATGTTTGTACATAGCTTTTTAATGATAGCTGGTCATTTTGAAGTTGTAGTGTAGTTTTTTTATCCATTTATATCGTTTTAATTTCAAATAAGTACTTTTTATTCATTAAATTACATGAGATATGAGCCGCCTTGGCGCTTGCTGATTCGATTCCCAATTGGGGGAATGAATCGATTATGTTATCTCCCTCTGGTACCAAGAAAATGCGTTGAGCTAGGTCACTGAACACGCAATGTCTCGAAAATTGGGCACTGCGTGGAGAACAGAGTGTCTTAACACTAGGTTGCTCCTGCCTACACTGCTATTTACAGCATAAAGTTAAAAAAATACTGAACTCTGTTCTTTTTCACTCATAATATAGATACTTTCATATGATGGTTATGCAATACTAAGACAACACTAGTAAACGACTACTATAAAAATATATTTTAAAATTAATCATATTTAAGGTTTGACTTAAAAAAACAGGATAGATTTCAATATCCAATTATCTCTTACTTTAAATAAATACTCCACTGCGCTATAATAGTCAAGAAGGAAGAATATGGAGGAAGGGTTATTATGGTATTTATAAACTTATTTAAGGTTATTTAATTGAAGTTTTCTAAATTAAGTTAATTTAATTTAAGTTTTTTTATTTTTTTTTAAATACTAATTTAGGTATTCTAAGTAACGATGCTTAGAATATCTAAATTAGTATATTTGTCTGGTCGTCATGATCGTGGGTTCCAATCCCAATCGAGCGCATTGTTATATAATATTATCATGTAAATTTTTCCGGAATGATTTTTCAAAATTATGTTGGATAAAGTTGGCTAACAAAATATATAAGAGCCGAGTGTGGAGAACGGAATAGTTTATCTCAAAAAATGTGGAGAAAGAATGATAGTAACTTTTCTATTAAAGATATTATCATAGCAGAACATGGAAATAATAACATCTTCAGAGTTAATTTGAACCACCTCCACCAGTCAGACATAGTGCCGCTGCGATGCTACGATGGCTTCTATTTTTTAGTTTTATTTTTTAGGGTACGCAGGATGAACCTGGAAAGCTAGTGTTAAGGCTTCATTCCACTTGTTGTTAATTTCTCGAGCTATTACGTGTCGAATTATATAAATAAAAATAAATTAGCTTCACGCTGTATCCCGCACACAGCAGGGTAGGCAGAGGGAACCTAGTGTTAAGACACTCCGTTCCCCACTTTCTGCCGAATTCTGGAGGCATTGCGTGTTGAGTGGCAGAACTCAACGCTGCGATTTGCCTCGACATCAGAGCGAAGAAATGGAAATATAAATTTAAGTAAATATTTCATCTCCTCGAGTGGGGATCGAACCCACAACCAGTCGGTTTTGCAGTCACACCTCGTGCCGCTGCGCCACGACCGGCCTCAAAAATATTATAAACAAATTTGCTAGTTCAATGTACTCTCTTTATATTTGGTCATGTGCTTTTAAATACTATTCTAAATCACTCCGATATAATAACTACTTGCAAGTTGATGAAATTGTAACATTATAATTACTCAGAATCGATGGTCCATTACGTTTGAAAGAATAACATATGAGATTTAATTAATATGTGATGAAATATCAGATGTTCACAAATATTTTCTATTGCCTTTAGTTTTTAAAATTGTAATTTAACTAATAACTAAACTGATACAAATAAAAAAAAAAATTAACCTCCTAATAAAACTAATAAAAATGTTTATCATTCTAATATCATACCAATATTACTAATATTAAAATTTTCAAGCAATAACTGCTAAACGAATTTAAATGAAAAAGTAAAAAAACATAGTTTATATATCATAATAAATACATAAGCTACAATTTATATGAAAATGTGTAACTGGACTATAATATAAAAATAAGTTAAAGCGGGCGAAGCCGCGGTTGTTTCGCTAGCTGGCTACATTTATTAGTCTTGCTGGCCATAGTTTGGCCGCCCCTGTCGGTGTCGGCGAGTGTTTCACGTTCGCGTCCTGCTAGCGGCAACACCCACGTTTCGGCACTTTGATTGATAACTGCTCTTTCATTTATTCTGGTCAACTCACTTTAGAGTTTTGTGGACACTTTGAAATATTTATTTTTTACTATTTTAAACGTTATCTGTTCACATAATAAGACAAAATTGAAAGCAATTTTTAATGTCTTAAAACACAATTATCAATTTACCAATAACAAATAAAATTATAAGTAAATTTAAGCATTTGACATTGGCAATTGAATTCTATTTCGAGTGAAGATTTATAAATACCTTATTTCATTATAGTATATAGAAATCGTACATCTATTTCAATTTTAACCCAAACTACATAACGCTACAAAGAAGCGCCATATATCAAAAATTGAAGACGCAGCGGAAATTGAACCCATAACTTTTCTGCGATATTTCTAAGTTTATTTTGTTGGATGTGAACCAAGTTTACGTTTTCGTTGTCGTATAAAATTTTAAATGAAAATGGTATTGATATATTTAAGGAAAGTGTTAGAAGTACTTAAATATTTTTTTATAATGTTTACATATTTGCCTACTGGTTTTTGCTACAGTAACTAACTGAAGTGAGTCAGTTAATTTTGAACTTCAAAAAAATAAAGAAATCTTTATGCTCTATAAAAAAAAGTATCTTATAATGAAGTACATATAAAAATATACAAATTTGATATATGATAACAGTTTAAATAAAAATTACAAGGTAGCAGGATTTTGAAACCTTCTTAAAAAAAAGTACATTTTGCTATGCAATTTTTTTATATAATTAAAATAAAAATAAAAATAGTAAATTTAATAACTACATTTGAGGCCAGTCATGGCGCAGCGGCACGAGGTGTGACTGTAAAACCGACTTGTTGTGGGTTCGATCCCCACTTGAGGAGATGAAATATTTACTTAAATTTATATTTTCATTTCTTCGCTCTGGTGTCGAGGTTAAGCGTGGCGTTGAGTTCTGCCACTCAACACGCAATGCCTCCAGAATAGGTTCTACACTAGGTTCCCTCTGCTTACCCTGCTGTGTGCGGGATACACAGCAGGGTAGGCAGACGAAGCTTTTTTAATAAATACATTTCCTGTGTAAATTTCATAAGAACTTTAATAAAATACAAAAATGTCCGTTCCGCACCTCAATCATCAACAGGTGCTGCCAAAAATCGCCCGGAGCAGTTTTGACACCGTTCTACAATTACTGATCTTTTGCGCCGTGTGCCTGGCCCGCGGCTTCACTTGCTTAATCCATGCTTTTTTAAATTATTACCTGTATAGTTTAAAATTGACAGCTTTGCAGGGCAGGTGGTGGCTATGGTGGTAGGTTCGATATTCTTTTTTTATATTTTAATTTTTGTTTACACTGTTTGGTGGATTTCAGCGTTGGGTTACGTTTTTTATTCGCAATAAATCCTGTTGGGAGTTGGCAGAAATGAAGTAATATGACATTCATACATACAATCAAAGATTGATAAAACAAAGGATAAATTATGAGACGATAAAATTAACTTTTTGATTTCTAAAGGTGTAAATTTTACTTAACTTAATGAATAACAAAGTGTTAGCAGTATTGTTAGGTAAATATAAAAAAATATATATAAAAAGTATTAGAGCTATTTCTGAACTTCATGACTTCAAGAGCTCGACCGTGGCGCAGGGGTACAATCGTGTGACTGTAAATGCGACAACGAGGTTGTGGGTTCAATTCCCACTCGAGAAAATGAAATATCTATTATTTTCATTTCTTCGCTTTTGTGTTGAAGCAAAGGCGCGGCGTTGAATTCCACCACTCAACACGCAATGCCTCCAGAATTCGACAGAAAGTGGGGAGCGGAGTGTCTTAACACTAGGTTCCCTCTGCCTACCCTGCTACAAGCGGGATATAGCGTGAAGCTTAAAAACATATATAGAGTCTATAAGGACTAACACAGCTTAGATATAGATTCTGGCCCTAATGATGCTACATTAATAAGGGCGTGGCGAAGGTTTAAAATATGAGTCTAATATAAGCCGAAGGATATTTATGCAAATTTCATTATTCGTTATTCCGCACTATAATATGATATATAGTCGTTATTATAACCTGACTATCATTAAAGATCATTTGTAACATTTAAAATTAATACCCATTTTGACTTTGCTTTGTATTTAATGGATGTTTTGAAATTAAGTTGATGGCTCACTTTAGAATATAAGATTGCATTTTGATATAGATATAGGTTTATGACGTACTAGCTCTTAACCAAACTTATGTATAAAGAAATCGACTTATTCTAATTGTAAAATATTTACTGTGTTGAATATTAAAACAGATATCTTAGATATTGTATTGGAAGAGCGGGATCTCCTAATACATGCCTGTATTACTTGCTTAAAAGGAGATCAGCTTCACGCTGTATTCCGCACACAGCAGAGTAACCAGAGGGAACCTAGTGTTAAGACACTCTGTTCCCCACTTTCTGCCGAATTCTGGAGGCTCAACGGCGCGTTTAATCTCGACACCAGAGCGAAGAACTGCGCCACGACTGTTACGTTTCCATCGAGAGACTGCAGTTCCCTACTTTATAGATATACCTACTAAGGTATAGAACCTATATAGTATTCAAGATACATTATATAATGAAAAGAAAAAAAAAACTTTTATTCTGCTGCCCTTAAAAAGTGCGTCAAAAATATACATAAAAATGCAAAAAAAATTACAAAAGTATTACATAAAATTTTATAACTAAATAAACATACATTTGCGTTCCAAATATGTACCTATATCTTGTTTAATTAAAAAATTAAATGTTCTAACAAGCCATTTGGATGTCATTCAATACAATATTATTAGCGATATTTATGTGGAGCAGCTGGAACATTAATTATGTTCTGGCCTTTGATGGATGGAACGCATTAATTGATTTTTTTTTAAATATATTTTATATGCAAAACTCAACAGCATATAATCGAAAACAATGTCGCCGATGGCATTTCACGATAAAACTTAAAAAATAACCTGCAAGTACGAAATACCAGCACAATCTCTGTCTCTACCATTGTAATTTTATAGTTGTTACACGTTTAACTACAGCTGCTAAAATATTTGGAATAATTCTTTTCGCAATTCCGTTTTTATTTTCTATAACTATAGTGAGTATCGAATACGTTCGTAGTAGATGTACGCAACAAAGTTGCCTTGATTGATATATCAGGTGAAGCGAATGACGTCTCGAGTAGTGAAACGGCAACCGTTTTAACGGTTTATTTTGATATAATTTATATTTTTTTGTAATGAAATAAATATTTCATGTTTATTATATAGTTCTTTTTTTATTTTATTATTGAATAAAAGGATCTGACATTGTACTATAGTAGGCCATTACCTTCTAGATATTGTCATAATAAAGTTGGTACTTATTTGACCAAATATGAGGTAAGTCCTATGAAGCGAACGGCGTATTTTGTAAATATCTTTTTTTTTTTATTTTTTTTTTGAAATTTTATTTAACTTAATTTAAAAATATAATTTATCGAGTTGTATTCGAAATAATTAGATAATAACATGCTACAAAAACTTTTTCGTTTATTTTTCATCTAAAAAAACCAAAATCTAAAACACTACGATTCGGATGTTTTACTAAGAATAACTTAAATAATATGTGATACTACTACTCTCTTATACATAACAAGAAAATACATTTCAAGTACATACCACCCAAAATTTTTTTCACAATAGGTAAATATATGAAAATAATAGTATTAAAAAAAATGTATGCACAGTAGATTACAGAATACGAGCCTATATGTACATATTGTTAGCATATGAGGTAGAAATTTGACACTCATCGAAACGCCCTGCGTGGGCGCATTACTAAATATCACGAGGCACTAAAGTATAAATCTTATTGTTATTTTAACAATCCAAACAATTTTGGTTGAGTAATTGTACAAGTGTTTTATGTGTACCTAAGTATATTTTTATAAAATCAGTTTCACGCTGTATCCCGCACACAGCAGGGTAGGCAGAGGGAACTTCGTGCTAAGAAACTCTGTTCCCTATTTTCCACCGAATTCTGGAGACATTGTGTGCTGAGTGGCGGAACTCAACGCCGCGCTTAACCTCTCATCATCATATTTCATCTCCTCGAGTAAGGATCGAACCCACAACCAGTCGATTTTACAGTCACACTTTGTGCCTCTGCGCCACGACCGGCCTCTTATTTTCTGTAAAGTAATAAAATACTTTAATATTCGGAAAATAAATGGTTGAATGTGTTAACAAACTCAGAATAGATGTATATAGGTTTTTTATAAGGTTTCTTTCAGTTTTCAGCTCTTTCCTGTATATGGCAGGATAAGCTGAGGTAACTCAGTGATAAAAAAAAAAATCAGCTTCACGCCGTATCCCGCACACAGCAGAGTATGCAGAGGGAATCTAGTGTTAAGACACTCCGTTCCCCACTTTCTGCCGAATTCTGGAGCCATTGCGTGTTGAGTGGCAGAACTCAACGCCGCGCTTAACCTCTCATCATCATATTTCATCTCCTCGAGTAAGGATCGAACCCACGACCGGTCGGTCGGTTTACAGTCACACCTCGTGCCGCTGCGCCACGACCGGCCTCAGTGATAAGATAAACCGTTTCCATTTTCTCCCGAATTTTCGGGGCATTGTGTGTTGAGTGGCTGAACTCTGCCGCGGGCCGCGTGTCGCGTGCCTTGTTACCAGAGCGAAAAAAATATTAATAAATAAATTAAATCAAAAATAAATCAGCTTCACGCTGTATCCTGCATACAACAGGGTAGGCAAAGGGAACCTAGGGTTAAGACACTCTGTTCTCCACTTTCAACCGAATTCTGGAGGCATTGCTTGCTGATTGGTTGAACACAATGTCGCGCTTTGCCTAGACAACAGAGCGAAGAAATAGAAATATAAATTTAAAAAAATATTTCATTGCCTCGAATGGAGATCGAACCCACAACCAGTCTCGTTTACAGTCACACTTTTCGCCTCTGCGCCACGACCGGCCTCTTTAAATATTAAGAAATAATAAATAATCCATTTTACCGAGAAGAAACTGAACCCAGACTGTTGCAATTACAGTTACACGCTTGTACCACTGTGCCGCGACGGCCGACGGCTAACAACGTTTATGTAACTTTATATATATATATATATATATATATATATATTATATATATACTTATTTATACGTATAAAGTATGACTATTTTTTTCTGGTTAGGTAAGCATATGTTCTTTTTTATTTCGTTTTTATTACACACAAAGAGTTGTTGCATTCACATAATATACTGCGATATTACACAAATCTAGAGACTGTAATGACATAGTGATTGCGTCTGCCTGTAAACGTGAGGGTTATAGGTTCCATTCCTATTTTGGAAAACGAATCATTTTCAATTCTTCTAAAGAAAACGTATAAAAAAATTGGACGTAGCGGTATTTGAACCATGCGCTCTGACCAACTAAACCATACGTTCTCAATTTTTATTCAAAATTAGTAGGTCTGAGCGCTTGGACGGTTTCCAAAGAGGCGCGGGTTGAAATCCCGCTACGTTCAATTTTTTATACGTTTCCTTAAGAAGTATTTTTATTTCCTAAATGTGAAATAACACTTGGAAAATATTAAAAAATATTTTCATCTTTCGCTCTAGATACTAGAGATTTAAATTGATATAAATGATTTGGCTTCCTTGCTAAGTACAGGATACAACGTGATAAAAAAAATTAATTCCTAAACATAAAACCAACCAACAAACCGACATAGTAGTAGATTACATATATAGCTAGCGAGAAATAACACAACAGATAATCGCTATATAAATCTTTAGGAATCTTCGATAAATGGCCAGCAAACACGTCAAGTCGATGTCGTAAACAATCACTTCATAAATAAGCTAACAAGGGTTACATCCTATAAGGCAGCTTTGTTACATGATAATAATTTAAAACTATTATGAGGCCAGTCGTGGCGCAGGGGCACAAAGTGTGACTGTAAATCCGACTGGTTGTGGGTTCGACCCCCACTCGAGGAGATGAAATATTTATTTAAATGTATATTTCCATTTCTTCGCTCTGGTGTCGAAGCAAAGCGCGTCGTTGAGTTCTGCCACTCAACATGCATTGCCTCCAGAATCCGGCAGAAAGTGGCGAACGGAGTGTCTTAACACTAGGTTCCCTCTGCCTACCCTGCCTGCCTGCGCTAATTTGAATTTAAAATTACAACCTCTAATTTCTCTTAAATATTGATATGGAGGGGAGTGAAGTGTTTTTTCACTAGATTCCATCTGCCTACCCTGCTTCATGCGAGATAGAACGTGAAAAAAATTGTAATAATTTGAAGTCATTGCGGTGGCGGGAGATAACTTCCGACTGTTACAGTCGCTGGCGCGGAGCATTGAGTTCTGTCACTTAACTATGTCGAGTGTCTTAACAATAATTTACCTCTGTCAACTCTACTATATGGGGAAGCCAGTGAATGTTTTTTTTATATATACCTGTTTTGGTAAATACTTACTAAACTATAACTAAAATCATTTGTATAATCCATTCTATCTAACAATAAGCTAATAACTTCTCGATTAAAAGTTCTAAATAATGCTCCTTTTGGTTCCACAATAAAATGGCTGGCACGAGTTTATAAGTTGTGCCTTACTTCTTCTTATTTAAAGTATTAGTACTTATTGATTCAAAAAATACCATAAGCTTAAAGATGATGATTACTCTTTAGAGAGTGTCAATTTTAGTATAGACAAGAGGAAAATAACTTTTTTACATGAAATCTCACAAACTTAGGTACCATCGTTATTTTTTTTTCAAACAAATTTCAATTTTTCAAATAGAAACAAAAAATATTTCACAATCTCACCGTATTAAGAGGTTGTTACTTAATTTCATAAAATTTGTACCTCCATAATTATTGTTGGTATCTTGGACATAATCCTTCGAATTTGGTAAGATTAGCAAAGGGAGATTATAAGATATATTATTTTCTACCTCTTCACAGACCACTATTATTTAGATCTAACGCTATTTATCTCGTTTGAACAGAGAAAAACGATTACCCTAAAGTAGAAATCGACGCTGATACTGAACACGTTGGCGCAAGAAGATTCCCAAGATGGTATGTGTGAAGAGTGGGCGAGGCAAAAGACGTATACAGAGACCATGGAGCTTGGTGTCCCATTCTCTCTATCTTGAGATCAATCGTAAAGCAAAACAAAAAGAAACTATCATCAAATATTGGCAAAGATCGATCAAACTTACAAATTATCATCAAAACCTCAGTCTGTGAAATGACTACAGCCATATACTCAAGATGGTATACAAAATAAGCAAAAACAGTACAACAGTCCACGTAAACTTGCCTTCATAAATATGTAAATCAGTCTTTACATACTTGTTATAAATGAGCTTAGATTTATCCAGTACATTACCATGCATTATGGACGATTTCCTGCACTTGGTACCTAACAAGGAAACGCGTGCGCATGTGGAGGTGTATACATTGTGCGATCAGATATCGACACGATTAAACTGAGTTAGTCCTTACTAATATAACTATTTATAATAAAAATAATCTTCACGCTGTATCCCACACACAACGCGGGGTAGGCAGAGGGAACCTAATGTTAAAACACACCGTTCCCTACTTTTTGATGAAGTGCCTTAACACTTAGATTCCTCTGCCAATTCTGCTATTCTGGAAGCAGGGTAAATTGTTAATTTTTATTTGTTCTGACAACAAGCCCAGCACCAAGATACCAAAAATTGGACGAAGAGTGGAGAACGGAGTATCTTAACACCAAACTCCCTCTACCTCCCCTTCTAAACACCTAATACAATATAAATCTAAAAAAAATATCGTATCGTATATAGTACAGAACACCTGTTGCTACGTCAGTCACAACAAATTGTGCGCCAAGCGAACGCCGATGAAATCAACGTGAGCAATTGCATTGCGTATTAACTGCATAGCGTTAGACCCATCTACGGCGTACTGCAGATGCAGGTTTACGTCTGTGTTAGCCACTACTGTGGATAGGAATAGCGTGTTTTAGATTTTTCTTAACACGCTTCTGTTTGCTTTAATTGTATCTATCTATATATCTATCAGTCGTGGCGCAGCGGCACAAAGTGTGACTGTAAAACCGACTGGTTGTGGCTTCGATTCCCGCTCGAGGAGATGAAATATGTACTTAAATTTATATTTTCATTTCTTCGCTCTGGTGTCGAGACAAAGCGCGGCGTTGAGCTCTGCCACATAACACCCAATGCCTCCAGAATTCTTCAGAAAGTGGGGAACGGAGTGTGTTACAATAGGTTCCCTCTGTCTACCCTGCTGTGTGCGGGATACAGTGTGAAGCTGATTTTTTTTTATCTATCTATCTATGAAGGATTGTCTTGCAAAGCTGTTTTGATGTATTTCTTGCTATACAATTTGTTTGAATTTTTGGGTGTCTGATTTTGGTGATAATTTAATATTTTCATAACAGCCTGAACCAACAAGGCAAGGCGAGATTTTTAAATATATTTATTTTAATATTATGTTTCCTAATTGTTTAGGTGGAAAGATATGAAGTCGATTAAGTTTAAATGTATATTTTTTTAAGTAACTGTTCGTACATGATTGTAAATGTGACGGTTGTGAGTTCGATTTCCAGTTGCGGAAATTATTTCCTCTTTTTCCATGTACAAATCAATGCGCGGGTAAGTTTTAAAAATTGAGCGAGAAATGGAGCTTAAATGCGGTTTAATGAGGATTAAATTAGGATCGTAAAAGAAAGTTAACATCGCATTGCAATTTAAATTACAAGTTTGTATCAAAATACTTATATAATGTTGAGAAAAAGCTATTAAATGATTTAATTCTTCGAAATGTTTTTTTTTAAATAATATGTGTTTTGATGTGATTTCCTTTATTACATATAAAAATCTAAATGAAAAGCAGCCGCTGTACTTAAATTTAAATATAATTGCTAGTTACAATCAATTTGGTTCATTGCATAGGAAATGTATATTCTTTTCAACTTCACTTTTCTTCTCCCATAATAGAGTAGACACAGAGACTCAACTGTAAGCACTTATCGTCCTTCACATACCTCCCGAAATCAATAGTTCATATTGAGATATAAAACAATTCAATACCTCCTTACAACAGTGTACCACTGCACCAACAGTCCAAGAAACAACCAATTTGTTAATTCAAACCAAGTTCAACAAACCTACCTGGCGACCATTCCATATTCTCCCCACGTGGGCCACAGACCGAAATAATAAGCTGATGTACGTCCCTTACCGACTACAATGGTCTATAAATATTGAAAAAAAAAATACCACAGATAATCTATTAATATCGTTTGATATTCAAACCATGTAACTATGTACTTGGTATGCTTTCGCTGATCTCTACACAAAACGTATGGAGTGATGACGTAAAATTCTAGTGTTATGAAACGCTTAATGCTACATTATATTTGTTATATTGCAATGTTGTCAATTTATAGTGTGCTTTACGATATATTTAATTTTTAATAGTTTTGGTCAAGTCGTCGTGGCACAAGCGTGTAGCTGAAGACGCGACGGTTGTGGGTTCGATTATCATTCGGGAGAATGAATTATTATTTATTTATGTTTTCATTTCTTCGTTCTGGCGGTAAGTTCCACCAATCAACGCACAATATCTCGAAAAAAAATCGGTGGAAAATGCAGAACGGAGTGTCTTAACACTAGGTTTCCGCTGTCTACCCTGCTATATGTGCAATACAGCGTGAAACTGATTTTTTAAAATAGTAAAATAGTTTTGGTATTAGTGAGGTTTGTTCAGTTTAATTAGAAATAAACCTTTTAACCTTTTAACTTCTATACTCAATTATGAGCTTTTAAATTATTACATTCTCTCATTATTGCCTGTAAAGTACCAATTAATCGAAGCAATCAGGAAATCAATAAAAAGTAATATCCTATAAGACATGGTTGTGCAGCTTTAATTTTTAAGAATTATTGTATTATATTTAGTGACGCAGTGGCACAAGCGTGTGGCTGAAGACGCGATATTTGTGGGTTCGATTCCTACTAGGGGAAATGAAATGTTAATATTTTTTCTAGTAACAATGCAATGCACAGCGTTGAGTTTCACCACTCAACACGCAATGCTTCGAAAAATTGGCGGTAAGTGGGGAATGGAATGTAGACTAGGTTCCCTCTGCCTACCCTGCTATGTGTGGGATACACCGTGAAGATAATTTTTTAAATATATTTTATATGTATAGATTTCTAATTAATTTTTATTTGTACAACATATTTTTAAAAGTATAATATATATTTGTATAGGTTCCATTTTGAATTATTGCTTACATTTGTATTTTAGTGGAAATAGATGAAGCTATACGAGCAATTCATTTGGCTCTTTAAAACGTATTATCATTTGAAATATCTAGAGGCAAACCCATAAAATAGAGATCGAGTATCTAATGGAAAGGTCAGCGTTTGATAGTGTTTTGCCTACGCCTCTCCCATTCTTGACATAGTTATAAGAACAATACGTTTACTCAACCAAAACTTTGAAACTGAACCAAACTAACTTTTAACGCTATCGACACAAGACTGCCAATTTAAGAAGCTAGTGCACAACAAACATTGTTGTAGTGATTTGAATGGATTTTCAATTTAGTCGTGTCGCAGGTTAGATGTCGTAAACATTTTCTTAGCGATTCGTATTTTATTAGTTGTTCCTTATCTCCGTTTCTTAGAAAGGTTGGACGGCTGTTATGGCTGGCACTGCCTTTCTACGAGATCGTAATAGGTGTGCCTAATGCTTCGCCGACGTGGAAATGTACATTTTCAATATATGTATGCTCGGGCATAAGGTAGATCTGTCACGCTTGTCAAATAACTTGACAGCCATGTATTGTGTTGTGTATTGAATATGTTTAGTATTATGAATTACGAAATGTGAGCAGCGGCTTCTTAAATGTATCTACTCTCCGATTTAGGAGAGAAATCGCATTTGTCTTGTGTATTATTAATTTATGGAGTATTAATTCTATTTTTTTTAAGGCGTTGTTAATGGCATCGCAACGGTTATCAGAAATCGAATCTCTGTTTAGGAGGTTTATATGTATGTATTATGATTGCGCCACTGGGTTGCACTCGTAACACAAAGTAAGCAGAAGTTAAAATAAAACCAGCCAAGTGCGAGACTGACTCGCGCTCAAAGAGTTCCGTATCACTGTATAATTTATAATAACGAAAAGCTTAATAAACACGTTTATCGTATAGGAACCTATATTTGGCTTATTCTCCTTTTTAGTATTTGTTGTTATAGTGGCAACGGAAATGTAGTGTCTGTACAACTTTAGCTGTCTAACTGGTGTCTGGTGACAGACAGACAGATGAACAGTGGAGTCTTGATAGTAAGATCTCATTTTCTTACTATCAATTCTCATTAAAAAAATGATTTTTTTTCTCATAGCAGGCCAAAAGTAAAAAAACTGGATGTTGAAAGAAACTGTGAACATAATAAGTCATAAATTGACTCAAACTAATTAAATATACACTATTCTCTCCTGACCCCCCGAATTTCAAACAGACAATGTTAGTTCTTTTCCCCACTTTCCGTTGAATTTTCGAGGCATTGCACATTGAGTGGTGGAACTCAACGCCGTGCCTTTTATGGTAATCGAATCCAAAACCGTAACAATAAAAGTCACACGCGTGTACCACTGCGCCACACCGGCCTACACTACGTAAACAGGTAGGTTGTGTTTCTATTATAAAAAGTCATCTATATGCATAGGTGACTGTCTTGAATCATTTATATAATAATTATAATAGAAGAGCCTACAAATTCTTTCTCGTTTGTACAGTTTTATCGGTTTTTGATGGCCGAACTGTATTAGACTGGGATGATAATTAAATGATGTAGCCAATTTGTATTCATTTATAAGCTTTGATTATAGATTTTATAAATGTTTTTTTTTCAAAGCTTAAAGCTGTCATTTGAAAGCTTGATAACGGTTTATTATAATTTTTTTTTAGTTTTTGGAAGAAAAAGATATAAAAAAGAAAAAATATTTTATAGATCTATGTTAATAGGTAGGGCTAATAAAATTATTTTTATTTATTGAAGTCGTCGTGTGTTCAAATCCAGTATGAGGGAATTAATAAGCTTTATCTTTGAGGCTACAAAATTCGAATGGGCTAATTGTGAATTTAATTTGTTTTTATATAACAGAACTATAATTTACATACTAGATATTTTATATCATAGTCAAGTTTTTTTTTTCATTTATTAACTTACAAGCATATATCTTCATATTAAATGAAACTCTTAAGCCAGTATAATCGGGTATAAGATGATCATTTAAAATAGAAAAAATAACCAGGTACAAATATTATCATTAAATATTTTCATATAAACAAAGTGGTTTTCACCTACAAAAAGTACACTCATCATAATAAAAAAAAATAAAAAACCAGCTTCACGCTGTATCCCTCACACAGCAGGGCACCTAGTGTTAAGACACTCCGTTCCCCACTTTCTGCCGGACTCTGGAGGCATTACGTGTTGAGTGGCAGAACTCAACGCCGCGCTTTGCCTCGACACCAGAGCAAAGAAATGGAAATATAAAAATAAGTAAATATTTCATATCCTCGAGTGGGGATCGAACCCACAACTAGTCGGTTTTACAGTCATACTTTGTGCCACTGCGCCACGACTGGCCTCGAAGTTAAGTAATTAAGTCTATGCTTATACCGGTCCAGGTTGAACTCGCGGTGTATCGTCACCGGATGTACCGTGGGCGGTCCCGTATATTGTCATTCAAAAAGCCGAAGCTTTATTACAGCCACCAGGCTTTTAAAATTTGAAGCATAAAATATAAATCCTTTTATCCAATACTGGGTTTGATCTTTTTATATTTTATTTTAAATAATTAAATGTTACCGCTTTTAAAGCTGTAGTTAGTTAAGGTGATCGATTTTAAACGATGATTGTCGATTCAAATCGAAGTATTGAGTTTCCATTTTATAATTTAAAATTTATGTCATACTAGTTATTAATGAAAATAACTAATAGTTTTTTGTCATATTCTAAAGGTTCTATATAATTTTGAATGCGCATACATTAGATTATATACATGCGATTAACGTGATGTAATATATTTTTCCATACTTAGGAAAGATAAATACTTAAAATATTTATTTAGAAAACGTATAAAAATTTTAACGTAGCGGGACTCGAACCCGCGCCTCCTGGAAACCGCCCACGTTTTCTAAATAAGTATTTTTTTCCTAAGTGATATAATATAATAGTCTATAGACTATGTAAAACAAATATGTTTTTTTCAATTACATTTCCTACCAGTTCCTGAGATAAGTGCGTTTAACGAAACAAAATTGTGTGCTTTATAATATTAGTATGGAGTATAGTTACCGAGTAAAATATTATTATTATTATTAGTTAGTATTAAATTATCTCGATTAAAATTTAACCCCACAATTTCACGTGTTGTTGGTTGGTTTTTGTTGCCCACTTTGGTTGTCGGAACCGAAAAAATCTTCAATTATAAACTATATTGTTCTGATTTATTAAATTATTTCAATTGATATATCAGGCCAGTCGTGGCGCAGGGGCACAAAGCGCGACAGGTCGTATGTTCGATTTCCATTCAAGGAAATGAAAAATGTAATATCTTTATTTTTTCTGTCTGGTGTTCGCACCTCAACACACAATGACTTCTGAATTTGACGAAGGAAAATAGGAAAGGAGTGTTTTAACATAAAGGACCTTCTCCCGACCCTGATGCGTGCGGGATGTAGCGTGAAACTGAGAAAAAAATGGATATTATTTGACAGAAGTAACTTCTGTATGACACATACATAATCGGTGACTAACATGTGTGTACGTATGTATGTATGTATGTGTATACACGTACTCGTCACCTATATACGGAATTCATTGTAAACACATAATTGTTAGGAATTTATACAACAAGAGAATAATAATAATACTTGTTATTCTTGAAAATCATCGTGGCTTAGTGCGAATCAGACGACAAAACTATTCGTTATAGTTTGGTGTACCTAAAGGTTACAAATTCAAATTCATGTAGAGGTAAAGTTGTTTTAAAAGATATAGGAATCTTATTAGGTTGAATATGTTTAGTTTAGTTTTAGAGTTCAGCTTAATAGTGTTCTAAGATGGTTATGGATTCGATTATCACTGAAAACCAACACCGATTATTTAGAACGTAAGCGGAACGGAGTGTCTTAGCACTATTTTCCCTACTATATAGAGATACAGCGTTAACCTAAAAAAAAAGAAATCCTCATTCTTATTTAATTATGACAAATTATTTAAGTTCTTGGTGTGACTTAAGCTAATTGGAAAAATCATTTAAATTAGCAAAACGGACCTTGCACATAGAATCCAATCATTTAAATATTATTTTATTAATTCTCCAAATATTTCAATTTATTTAAATTACCGTTGGCTTATCATAGTAGGTCGGGGCAAAAGTATTTTCGTATTTTGAATGTATTATTAGTAATACCGATTATTTACTTTCATTTAAATACCGATTATTTACTTTCATTTCTCTTTAAAGATACAAATGTGAAGCATTGAGTTCCAACACTACATGTCATAGTATGAAATGGTGCTGAAAGAGGAGAACAGAGAGTCTTGATACTGGATTCTTTCTACCCATTTCCTCATACGAGGCCTACAGTTTGAAGGTAAACTAAAATTCATATAATTTTTTTAGCAATAAAAAAATCGTGGTTACCCTACACATTATGAACGTAATGTATTGTCTCCATAATACTATTAACAAAATTATTATTTACTCATTTCTATCCGCTTATCACTGTCCGGCCCTTTCCATTTTGATTTTGTTGCCGCGATTAATTAGGTTTTACTTATATTATTATTTTAGTACTTTTATTTGCATTCTCATTGTAGAGTATAGTAGGGTAGAAGTAATGTTTGTTTAAATTATTATACTTTCTTAATTATTATTATTGAGGCCATTCGTGGTGCAGAGGCACAAAGTGTGACTAGACTAGTAAGCGCGACTGGTTGTGGGTTCGAAGAAGTGCACACCTCTGGAATTTGGCGGAAAGTGAGGAACGGAGTGTCTTAACGCTAGGTTCCCTCTGCCTACCCTGTTGTGTACGGGACACAGCGTGCAGCTGGTTTTAAAATTAAGCTGATTTAAATTATTATAGGTAGGTAGATACTTATTTTATATTATTAGTGAGTGAGAAAAGTGAAACTTGTAGGAACCTTTGTCTTCTCGGTTTTCTTGTACGCTTCGGAGTCCTGGACGATTCATGCGTGGATATGAGGAAAATCGAAGCATTTGAGGTGTGGTGCTGAAGGTAGATGGCTGTGAATTCCATGGACAGCGAAAAAAACCAATAAATTAATTCTCAGCCAGCTGAAAATCCAACTCAGACTCTTCACTATCTGCTACCAACGAATAATCTCATACTTTGGCCACATAGCTCGAAGACAGTCTGATATTCTCGACAAACTGATTGTTGTTGACAAAGTAATTTCTCAGTAATTTCTCTCCACCACCACCAGAGAGTGGAGAGAAATTACTGGATTCCCAATGAATAACGCTTAAAGGCAAACTGAGGACAGGGAAGCATGGAAACATCTCATTAGGTCTTTTATCAGGACCTACCAGAATGGGCACGACCTTCTTCAGTAATAATTCAGTAATTTTATTATGAGTGTCCCTGGTCTTGGGGTTGAGCTTAGAGTTCTTATTAATAAATGCAGTTTAAACATTGACTGGTGTCTTGAAGTTCTCTCCGCCTATATGAGGGTTGAAGCTTAAAACAACAAATAAATACATCCTAACTGAGTAATTTATCCCTGTATTTCAATAATAAGAAATGGAAATATTTATCATTTGATATTATATATCGTTGAATTCCTCCATTCAACACGCCATGCCTCCAGAATTCGGCGGAGCGGGAAAATGGGAAACGAAACTGTCTTAATGCGAACGGAGTGTCTTAACACTAGGTTTCATATTCCCTCTGCTTACCTGGCTACCTATCTGCTACGTACGGTATGCAGAGTGAAGCTATAAAAAAATACAATACAAACAATAGCTAATAAAATAAAACTATTTAGTGGTCAAGTTTATAATGAATTCTATTAGAACAGATCCGTATCAAGGAACATAAAAAACGCCGTACACACGCCTATCGCACGATTACGTCAAATTTACGTAACATCCCAAATTGCTCCACGCATCATGAATCCTAGAACACAAAGAGATTTAGAACATTAAAATGTAATAGTGTATTGTGCAGTAGTTTAATTGTGTTAGAAATATACTATTAGGGTTAGTATAATTGGACGTGTTTACATATTATCATTTCGGTTTATATGAATTGGACTATGACATTAATGTTTTATTGCCTTTCTTTTTGTTTTAGTTGTTTCACGCTGTATCCCGTATGGCAGGGCAGTGTAACCCGCATAGCAGGGCGGTATTTATTGTATAAGGCGTGTAGTTAGGTTAAGGAGTGAAGGGAAGTACTAAGAGAGAAGTTTTTGGAATTCGTTTTTTTTTGTTAATTAGTAATTAGGATTTTGTCTCTTATAATCCACGCACACAAAGTCGCGTGCGGTCGCTAGTATATTGTATATTTTGAGGTCATTCGTAAACGTGACAGGTTATGGGTTCAATCTCCATTCGAGGACATAGATAATATTTAATATTTAAATTTCTTCAGTAGAAGAATTCGGTAGAAAATGGGGAGCGGAATGTCTTAAAACTCAACTTTCTCTGCCTGTTACATTGCGGGATACAGCGTGAAGTTGAAAAAAAAATAAAAGATAAAAATTATGATATATTAAATGAAGAATCTATTAATTATTAAAAATGGTGGTAAAATTAAAATTAACAAAGTCATCTATCATCTATCTAGTCTAAAAAAAAATGACTAAATAATATATTAATAATTATTATAGGTCATAGTAACAAAACACTATAGAGATATATATAAAATATCTGATATAGAACGTGGTTTTGCATAACTTATACGTAATATAGAAAATAATCCCCAATTAGGCGCCTGCTGTTGCATCCTTTTGCACTGTTACTATGCATTGCACGAATTGTTAGATTAAAAATAGATATTTAAATTTTGCATATGCTATAGACCGACGTGGCGCAGTGGAGCAGAGTCTGTGGTTGTGGGTTCGATTCCCACTTGGGGAAATGAGATTATGTTTAAATTAATTTCACTTTTACGTTCTGATTGATATAGTGCGAAGTCGTGGGTTCGATTCCTAATCGAGGAAATAAAATATTGAATATTTTCATTTACATCGCTTTGGTGTCGACGCAAAGCACGGCGTTAAGTTCCGCCATGTCCCCTCAACACGCAATGGCCCCAGAATTCGGAAAGTGGGGAGCGGAAATAACATCAACTATATATATAGATATTATTTAACATTTACACAACCAATATGTTAACTAAATATGAGCAGAAGACTGCTCTAATATACCACACAAAATAATAAATCATTGATTTTGTCCATCTTTTTAATATCATTTCTTATAAGACCTCCATTATTTTCCTTACTTTTTATTTTTATTATTCATGATTTTCGGGATTTGTATCCACAATCACTAACCAACTGATTTTACAACTCTACCAAATAAACTATAGATATATATACATTTATATATAAACAATTCATATATTTCCCGCTACCTTTATGATGCAAAATAATAAATACTCGTATATTGTTTGATAAAAAGTATTTCCTTCTTGTTTGCGATGTAGAGTTGAATTTAGGCGTACTGCCACATCCTTGTTTCGCTGTTGCTATGTGACAGTGTATGAAAAATATGAGAGTAAGCTGTGATATTTTAAATTTTTATATATTTTTCTAATATATATGGTTTTTATGTGTTTTTATGTTGAAACCGGATTTGTTTTGAGACCAGTCACGGCTCAGGAGCACAAAGTGTGACTGTAAACGCAATTGGTTGTAGGTTCGATCTCCACTCGACGAATATTTATTTAAATTTATATTTCCTTTTCCTCGCTCTGATGACAGGGTCAAGCGCGGCGTTGAGTTCCGCCTCTAAACACGCAATGTTTCTAGAATTTGCCAGAAAGTGGAGAACGGAGTGTGTTAACAGTAGGTTACTATAATTACAGTCTAGCAAAAATTTGAAAGAAATGGTTGAATTTCGTTTTGAGTGATTAGTTATTAACATTAGGTACTAAAAATCAAAATTAAATCAGCTTCACGCTGTATCCTGTACACAGCAGGTTAGACAGCGGGAACCTAGTGTTAAGACACTCCGTTCCCCACTTTCTGCCGAATTCTGGAGGCATTGCGTGTTCAGTGGCAAAACTCAACTCCGCGCTTAGCCTCGACACCAGAGCGAAGAAATGGAAATATAAATTTAAGTAAATATTCCATTTCCTCGAGTGGGGATCGAACCCACAACCAGTCGATTTACAGTCACACTTCGTGCCACTGCGCCACGACTGGCCTCAAAAGGTATTAATATTAAATAAAAATATCTAATAACCAAACAAACAATCTAACCGATCAAAAACTAGAAAAGCTTACTCTATGATTATGTAATGTTCATTTGATATCTAAAAATAAATACCAATAGTCAAATATTTAAACAAGTATTCATCTCCAGTGTTGACGTATACTCGACATCAGCGTTGCATTGCGACATCGAAATCAGGAAATGACTCTATCGCGGGTCGCTGCCTCTACTGTACCCTACATTACATTGATATAAAACATGTAAATGTCCTTAAGTGATTTTAAATGGTTTTTTTTTGTAAAATACATAAAAAATGGAACCCTTATTAGATCATTTTGTGTTGTCCGCCTGTCTATCTGTCTGTCTGTCTGTCTGTCAAGAGCGTTTATCTCAGGAACGCTTAGAGATATCGAGTTGACATTTAAACCAAATACTCATATCAAACTTCTAGTTGAGCTAGAATTATTAAATTTAGCAGCTAGCATTTACAGGTTGTACTAGTTCAGAAAATAATCTGAAAACTGTACATTTGTGAGTAGTTTGTTGTGAGTGTTTAAGACGTATAATGAAAAATCTTGTTTCTTCGTGTTCTTATAGGAATTTTGACAATTTTGCTTTTAATGCTTTAATACGCTCAACATCCTTTATGCATGCCAAATTTTAATATCTAAGTCCAGCTGTTTTGTCTGTGTGTTATCTGTCAGTCAACCGGTTACGGAGGAGTTTTATATACATTATTATAGAGATTAACATGATAACTTGTTTCAACTATTTGTTTATATTGCTTCTCATTACCCTCCGACATATTTTATTCTATTTATCGTTTACATGGTTTAACGAAGCACAACTTTAGACAAGAAAACTCACTAAATTGATAGATTTTTTAAGAATTGGAAGAAAAATATGAAGAAACAATGTATAAGAGTAAATAATAAAAATCAAAAAAGATGTATAAATATTTCGACGTAGCTTCATAATTACGAGAGTTGTATATTAAATTACAAAAAGACATAAAAAAGATATAATTTTTATACAATTTTTGAAGCCGCTTCCATTCCTCTAGCTCTACGCTTGTCATATTCAATACGCATATCACTTTGATGGAAGTAATATTTACGTATTAGCGTGTACCGCTGTGGTTAGATTATTTTTTTTATTATAAACTGATAAATATTGTCCAAACAATACACACTAAGGCTAGTACTCTATTCCTTTACCACACGTTAGAACCATGTCATACTAAGTAATAAATAAAATTCGTCCGTATATTACAAGAATGAGGCCAGTGGTGGTGATGGGGAACGAACGTGCGACTGTAAGGTTGTCAGTTCGGTTTCCACTGGAGGATATTTAATTTTTTTATATTCTCGCTCGCTCGCTCTGTTAACGAGGAAGCCCAGCGTTGAGGTCAGCCAATGCTTTCAGAATTCGGTGGAAAGTGAGGAACGGAAGTGTCTTATTGGAAACGGAGTGTCTTAAGATTAGGTTCCCAGGTTCCCTCTGCCAACATTTACAATGCAAGATACAGCGTAAAGCTGAAAAAATCACATAAATTCTCCTGTATGAATGTATGCATTGTGGTACAAGTACTAAAACTTATAGATAGAGTTGTCTCAACACGTGTAAATGGTTCGGTCGTTTACACTAATATATGTATGTTGGTTATTTGATTTATTATAAGAATACAGACTTCCTAGTGTTTGTTACTTTATATTAAAATAAGCATATAAAATGTTATATTATATCAGAATATAAAAGGAAATATTTTTGAAATATATTTTGCAATGTGTCATATTGAAATTTGTAATACAATAATTTATTGCAATTTTTACAAAAAAAATCATTAATCGAGATCAAATGTAGTACTTACGTAGAGCTGCGATGTCCTCTACCATTTCAAATAGAATGTCCTTTTGTGCGGAGAGTAAAGAAAACTATAAATATAAAAAAAATGGACAGACAGACAAATATCAGAAAAATAATTAATATACTATATACATGTTATATTACTTGTCTTGAGTCATAAGAATATTAAAATATAGTAGATATTTTCGTAATAATATATGCAAATATTATTATCATAACTTTTTACCATTTACAGAATCATTCATATGATGACTAAAGAAATATTTTATATTAACTTTTTTTTTAATCACGCTGTATCCCGCATACGGCAGGGTAGGCAGAGAGAACCTAGTGTTAAGACACTCCGTTCCCCACTTTCTGCCGAATTCTGGAGGCATTGCGTGTTGAGTGGCAGAACTCTACGCCGCGCTTAACCTCGACACCAGAGCGAAGAATGGAAATATAAATTTAAGTAAATATTTCATCTCCTCGAGTGGGGATCGAACCCACAACCAGTCGGTTTTACAGTCGCACTTTGTGCCGCTGCGCCACGACTGGCCTCACTTCTTAACTTTTCCCAGTAATATACGAGTATAGCTTATACAGTTTGAGTACACGCCCACGTAACGTATCAATTCGTAACAGATATCTAATTTCGTTAAGTAAATAATATTTGCTTGAGTATTGCCAGTTTGTTTAAGTATTTGACATGAATTGTGTTTTTTCTACCATATATATTGATTTAAGAAATCATTTCTTTCTATTGATTTTTGAAATCATTATAGTCTATAGTACTAAGTAGCTTCGTTTTTAGTAATACACTCTATCCCATGTATCAACGAGTAAGTAGGGAGAACGTAGTGTCAAGACACTCCATTTTACCCATCTATTCTAACATTAAGTTGCGCTTCTTTTCATACAAATGTTTCTCAAATTCCAGATTATGTGATGAGCTTCTAGTCCACTTAACTTTCCATCGGTTTTGATTTATTAAAATAGAATATTAGAGGGCAGTCGTGGCGCAGGTACAAGCATGAGCCTATGATCGCGACAGCTTGTGGGTTTGATTTCCTAGATGAAATTAAATATTTAATATTTTCATTTTCCTTAGCTCCAGAGTGCGGATCTGAAAATATGAAATAGCAACAAGACAAAGCGCCGCGTCGAGTTTCGTCACTCGTCATGCTTATAATTTTGCTTCCAGAATTTGGCGGAAAGTGGGAACGGATACGTCTTAATGGGAACTGAGTATTTTCGCGATGGGTTCCCAGGTTTCCTCTGCCTACTCTGCTTAATGCGAAATACGGTATATAACTAAAAAATATTAAAATAATTTAAATAACTTTTATAAGACAAATTCGTAGACTAAATATTCATACATTAGTTTAAAAAAAAATTGAGTAAAGATAGGAACGGAGAGCCTTAAGTAATTGTGACAAGATTCCTTCTGCCTACCGTACATTGCGAGAGAAACGTGAAGCTAAATGTAGTAGAATGACTTTTAGAACCACTGAAAATTGCCGTGGTCGTTTATATGCTTAGGTAGTTTTATACATCGCTCTGGTGTCGAGGCAAAGCGCGGCGTTGAGTTCTGCCACTCAACGCTCAATGCCTCCAGAATCCGGCAGAAAATGGGGAACGGAGTGTCTTAACACTAGGTTCCCTCTGCCTACCCTGCTGTGTGCGTAATACAGTGTGAAGCTGATTTTTTTTTTATTAAATTGAAATTTATATATATACACTTAAGAAATGTATGTGTAACTAACTTTGTTTTATCTTTATATCTAAGGCTGGTTAATTATTTCTATAATAGGAATGGCTTGTACGTTTAAGTAAGTAAATCTTGTATAAAACGATTTAATTATAAATAGATATTGCAATTATCTGAGCTTTAAATGATTTAATGTTGAATTTAAAAATCAAATTTAACATTTATATGGTGATTTGGTATACATAAATAATTAATAATTAATTTGTTCGTAAAATGTACCGATATCTTGTAAATATAACTAGGTCTTTAAATGCAATGGAAGTAAACTCAAAGTTCATATAAATGGATTGAAATATAATAAATAGAATTTGTGAAATTGAATCAGTTAGTCTTAAAGAAATATTTGGTATGGTTCATGTTTGTCGTAGTACAGAAAAGCATTTTTTTTGCTTTAAAGATTTAAAATATATTGATGTTTTATAAGTATATACTCGTAATTATTCCTTTAAGACAGGTACTCATTCTTGAGAGATATTTTTTTAAATTCCTACGGGAACCAAAAGAAAAATTTACGTTTTATAATCCACGAAGACGAACGCAGGCTAAACTCGCTTAGACTGATATATCACATGTCACTACATATTTTCAGTTAATTTTGACTAAGAAATAAAGGTCACACAAGTCCATTGATAATTTAATACGTGTCACCATCACGCTCGTCACGTGAACGTGACAAGTAGTGTCACGGACTGAAGGCTTGAATGTCGTGCTTTTGATGTTGGCGTACTGGTTGTACCTGCTCGTGATATGTAGCTTTGCTGTTTCACGCTACGCTATGTCTTTATCAATTTACAAATTATATTTTTGGTGCAACAATGATATTATTAAAAAATATACAGTGGCCAGTAGTGGCGCAGAGGCACGAAGTGTGACTGTAAAACCGACTGGTTGTGGGTTCGATCCCCACTCGAGGAGATGAAATATTTACTTAAATTTATATTTCCATTTCTTTGTTCTGGTGTCGAGACTATGCGCGGCGTTGAAATCTGCAACTCAACACGCAATACCTCCAGAATTCGGCAGAAAGTGGGGAATGGAGTGTCTTAACACTAGGTTTCCTCTGCCTACCCTGCTGTGTGCGGGATATAGCGTGAAGCTGATAAATATATATGTGCAGGAAAACTATTATTGTACTTTGATTGAGTCTTCAGGATTCCCAAATTAGTGATATATTGAATTGTTTTTTTTTTTCAGTTTCACGCATTCTTCGCATAACAGGATGTGGTGAAGACCTGGAGTCAAGACGCTTCATTTTACGTCATTGAGAGAATGAAAAACATAGAAGTATTGTATCATTATAGTGTATATAATATATATAATAACGAAAAGAAATAAGGAATATCGAAAATAAATGCAAAAACGTAATCAACGTACCTGACTTTCTTGTTTTATCAGATTATTAATACGTATCTACGTATACTTGTTAAGTAGGTTGCTTATCCATAATTTTATGTATCCATAATTAAATTACTTAACTAATTTATTACTAATAAGCTTTACAAAATGCTAAATTAATGAGCATACAGACTCGAAAACGAACAAATTAGTATCATAAATTATCCTTTAAGTTACTTTTTGCTTTATAAATATTGATAAAACAGTTTTGTATAGTAACAAATAAGGCCACATAGTGTTACAAGGAGCGGTGTGGTCAAGGGAATCATTTTGACTTAAACCACTGCACCCTTACCCGTCTAAGGCGTAATTGAATAATACGTACCGGTATTATTCACCTTACATGTATCCAAGTCAGCAGTGTGTGAACACACTACATCAGATTTGATAAACTCCAAATCTCCGCTAAGGAAAACAGATATTCCTAGAATGATCCACGATGCTATTGAAGTAAAAAAACATCCCAATTTCAATAGAGAGGATGGCTGGAAACCTTCTACCACCATACCACCATACCAGAGGACGAGACACAGTCATCTCATTCTGCAGGAATTGAATTAGGAAATCATTGGCGGTAGTTCGATATTATAATTATGCCAACTGATAGACGAACGCCACGGGTAGACTAGCCGATTAATCCGGTTAAAATAGTTTCATTTAAAATGTGTAATTTAAATAATAATCGTGAAAATCAAAGAACTTAGAAAAATACTTATTAAGAAAAGTATACGTTCATACGTTGGTCAGACCGCTTGGACGGTTTCCAAAGAGGTGTGGGTTCAAATTCGGCTACGTTCAAATTTTTATACGTTTTCTTAATAATATTAGTATTTAACAAGTAATTGATAGGTTGGTTTTTTGGTCGCGGTGAATGGTTTAATTTTTATGAATTACTTTCTTTTGCATATAGCAGGATAGGCAGAGGAAACTTGGGCACCTAATATTGGACATCTCGTTCCCATTAAGAGACTACCATTCCCACTTCCCGCCAAATTCCGAAGGCATTGTGTGTTGAGTGACCGAGCTCAACGCCGCACTCTGCCTGTTTACCGGAGCGGGAAAATAAAAAAAATAAACATTTCATTTCCTCAAGCAAGAACCGAACCCACAACCGTCGCGTTGACAGTCGCGCACTTTCGCCGGTGCGCCACGACAGCCTCAATTATTCAATTTTCATAATTTTAAACTTAAAAGTTATCAGCAGGACTGTTATTCCTGTCAAAGTTCGCTAAATCTTCGGTTATAACCAATAATTATTCAAGATTCGACATTCATATTATTTGTAAAATTATTTATTATTTAATACCGACAGCTGTCAGTAAGGGGCATTTTAAGCTTCACAATCAATTATAAAAATTGCAGCGATTTGTTGATTTTAATAATGTAGAGGCAAGTTTTTCATGTTTTTAACTAGACATTTGTTTATGGTTTTGCCTGTTAGTTATAAAATATTTTAGTAATAATAAGTACGAGGCTTATATATAATTTATCTCAAAATTATAGGCCGTCGTGGAACAGTGGTTTGTGCCACACAGTAGCACGCTAGAAACGCTATGATTGTGGCTTCGATTCCTTCTCGGTGAATGAATTATTTTTAATTCCGCGCTCTGGTAAACATGTTGCAACGTGTTGAAACAATGTCTCGAAATTGGGGAACGGGATGTCTTAACACTAGGTTCCTTTAACCTAGGGTAGGTTAGATTAGTTACACGCTTAGTTAGACCTTAGATACACGCTGAAAGAATCCATAAAAACTTTTTTTTATTCGGTATTAAAAATGACACCACAACTTAAATTAAATAAGTAAACGAAACTGCCACTTTTCCACACACATCTGGATTATATAAATATTGAAAATTGCACTTCCTATAT
>JAATLQ010038281.1:63008-88855 GCA_013421005.1 Heliconius erato x Heliconius himera
TCTTCCGATCTGATGAAATATTTACTTAAATTTATATTTCCATTTCTTCGCTCTGGTGTCGAGGTTAAGCGCGGCGTTGAGTTCTGCCATTCAACACGCAATGCCTCCAGAATTCGGCAGAAAGTGGGGAACGGAGTGTCTTAACACTAGGTTCCCTCTGCCTACCCTGCTGTGTGCGGGATACAGCGTGAAGCTAATTTAATTTTTTTTTTTTTACTTCCTATATCAAAACGTGTACAAGAGTGACGCGGAC
The DNA here is from genome assembly GCA_013421005.1 of Heliconius erato x Heliconius himera. NCBI lineage: Eukaryota > Metazoa > Arthropoda > Insecta > Lepidoptera > Nymphalidae > Heliconius > Heliconius erato x Heliconius himera. The sequence goes on from JAATLQ010038281.1 coordinate 63,262, forward strand.
TTTTGTACACAAAGTTTTGTTCCGTAACATTACCTATAGAAATCACTATTATAAGGGAGACCCCTTAAATATTTATTTTATTCTGCTTTTTAGTATTTGTTATTTATTTTATAAACAATATAAATATCTCATTTGTGAACATTCTAACTATCTTACTATCAAGGTTCATGAGATGATAGATGGATAAATAGACAGACAAACAGGAGAAACTTTGCAATAGGGTCTAGTTTTACTCTTTGGGTATGGAGCCCTAATATATTTTATTATGATGCAGTGACGGTTGTGGGTGCATATCAGATAAAAGAGATTTTTTACAAAATATTTTCCTCAGTGTTTATAAAAAATTGTGGCGGATCAATATTCAAAAGCAATTAATTTTTTTTTATATTTATTTAAATAATGCAGAAATTATACCATGTTATATAAAATTGAAGATTAAATTAATTTCTTATAAAACAGAATCACTACAGACTAAAAAGTTATATGATAAACTAAAGAAAAGAAATATAAAAAAAAAAAGATAATATTGGAAGAACTACACCAAAATAAACATATTAAATGACAAAATCAAACTGTTTATTGTAATTTATATGTAAAATACGAATTATTTATTTTGTAACAAAATTAAGACGCAACCGCATAACTTATTAGCCATAAATAATATTGAGTTTTAGTGTTATTAAAATACGATCAATGTAATCATAAAAATGACATTTTAAGAGATTTCGTCGACTCTTCCTTAAAATATTATTTGTTATCGGCTTCGCTGTACCCCGCACACAGCAGGTTAGGCAGAGGGAACCTAGTGCTAAAACACTCCGTTCCCCACTTTCTGCCGAATTCTGGAGGCACTGCGTGTTGACTGGCAGAATTCACCGCCGCGCTCTGCCTCGACACCAGAGCGAAGAAATGGAAATATATATTTAAGTAAATATTTCATCTCCTTGAATGGGGATCGAACCCACAACCAGTCGGTTTTACAGACACACTTTGTGCCCCTGCGCCACGACTGGCCTTGAAATATTATTATTTTTTGTTTGAAAAATTATTTTTATTCTTTGCTGGAACTTTGTGACATAAAATAGTTCATATTTTTTCTTCACTTAAAATATAAAAATTAAGTAAAAAAATTAGGGACATTGAAAGACAAAGCACGGCGTTGAGTTAGCTTCATAAAACAAATAAAATCTAAAAATACTAAATACGCTTGTGTTCATGGGCATGGGAGAGGGGAGACCTATAGTGATGCCTACATCATTATGGTCTGGTGCTCACCCCAAAAAAAATTACTTAAAATATTTTAACCTAAAATATTTAAAAAAAAATTGACAAAAAGATCAGTTGAAAGCTAAATAAAGCAAAGATATATTGATAATTTAAAAAATAATTGAATTAGCTAATAAACAAGTTAAATAAAAACAAATAGGATAATTTATTCAAAATGTTGTAATAATTTTATTAGATACTAATAAATTATTATATTTTTCATTGGGAAATTTCAATACCTGTTTTAATTTTAGACTTGGAATTGCATCGACAAACGTATCTATTGTATTTAAATATGAAGAAAACTATATTTATTGCCAAATCCTTTATAAATACTTATACGTACTTTAATTTATTAGATTTATAAACCAGCAAGCCAGAGAGGAGCTCGAAGCAGGGCCTGGGACTTGTCAGCCAAGTTTAGATTGCTGGAGTCCCTTCACAAAGCATTTAACCCGCAGTCACTGTTCGTTAAGTAACTTTACTTCACTTCATAACTTCAATGTATCTTATCAAATAACGTATTTTATACAATTTAGTCACTTATTCTTATTATTTGAGGCCAGTCATGGCGCAGCGGCACCAGGTGTGACTGTAAAACCGACTGGTTGTGAGTTCGATCCTCACTCGAGGAGATGAAATATTTACTTAAATTTATATTTTCATTTCTTTGCTCTGGTGTCGAGGCAAAGCGCGGCGTTGAGTTTTGCCACTTAACACGCAATGCCTCCAGAATTCGGCAGAAAGTGGTGGAAAGTGCGGGACACAGCGTGAAGCTAATTTTTAAAAGTTAAAAGTTTTAAGTTTAAATAAAAAGCTAATTTGAACGTTACGCAGAATAATACTCTATGTAATGTTCAAAGTATGATAAGATAAGAACCTAAAATAAACATAACATAAATTATTCAGAAATAAATATATTAAAGAAAGTAAGCTGTCTTCTTTAAAGGTATACTTATTTTTATTAGAATAATATTATCTTAAAAAAACAAAATTAGCAATACAAAAAGTTAAAAAAAAGATTGTTTCCGCCCGGGATCGAACCGGGGACCTTGTGCGTGTGAAGCACACGTGATAACCGCTACACTACGGAAACGTATTTGCTACGGGTGAAATACATTATCAATATAATAAAATAATATTGTATTTTAAAATAAAGAATGCTTAAGCATCTCCTACAAATTGAGAAATAGATAGAGAATACTCTGTGTTAAGACATTCCACTTCCCACTTTCCGCCAAATTCTGGAGGTATAGACCAGAACTAAGAAATAGAAATATTAAATATTTGTTTTCCTCGAGCTGGAATCGAATCGACAACATGTCTATTTAACGGCCACGCTTGTGCCCTGCACCACGACTCTCTTATATTATGCATTTGATAATAAATAATTAATTAAAACTTTCATTTACAATTATAACCATAAAAATACAATAACCCTTTCCTTATTACATCGTAATCGGATAAAAAAATATTCTTAGACATTTTATAGCCTAGTAAAATCTTATTAGTATGCAAGAATTGTTTTCCAACCGGCGTCGTAGATACACGTGTTATTCAACGTATGTAAGTATTTTTACATCTATACTATACTCTACTATAGTAGTATATAGAAGTATATTTTAACGCCTATAGTTGTAAATGTCAGCGGTTTTATGGCTGTACGAACGCAGATCACATAAAAGGAGATATGTGATTCGAATGCTATCAATGTTTAATAAGGTTATAAGGTGGTGATGTGAAATATAAGTGTATATTTATAGACTACTAGGTTTATTCTACGACTTCGCCTGTGTGGTCGAAATTATACAATTAAGATTTTTGTGTGACATTCTAATAGGAGATCACGGGATTTTTCCACTAAACAATTTATAAGCATTAAAACTGACCATATCCTTAATTTTTTCTAAGCTTATAACTGGATGTTGCGACCACTGAGATCAGACAGACCGAGACTCCGAGTCTATAAAATTCAATCTGGCCGTATCCATGATTCTTTAGGAAATATTAAACGTTTCATTACCTCGAGTGAGAATCGAACCCAGAACTTGTCGCGTTTACAGTCACACGCTTGTGCCTGACTGACCTCAATCTATTATATTATGAAAATATTCATAGTCAGGACTTATTATATATATGAATATATATAAGTTATTTAATAGTTATTATTAAGTTAAGCGTTGCAAAAGCGTTTGATTGTAAATTATCATTTTCTTGATAAGTTCGCAGTCATGAATCAATCAAAACAATAATTAATCATATGGAATTAACGAAACTTATGTAAGATCATTCGGATTCCAATTTGTTGCGAAATGTTATGTTGGTTGATATTAATATTTTGCTGTTAAACGTATGTATGTAATTCTGATAAGAAATAACTTTATTTTATAAAAGTTTTTTTTTATCAGCTTCACGCTGTATCCCGCACACAGCAGGGTAGACAGAGGGAACCTAGTGTTAAGACACTCCGCTCCCCACTTTCTGGCGAATTCTGGAGGCATTGCGTGTTGAGTGGCAGTTATTATTTGCTTTTTCCAACATGGTAGCATAGAAAACGCATGAAAAGAAAGAAAGAACTTATTAAAATACTCTGTTTCATATTTTTCAACCCATTTTCGAGATATTATGAATTAACAACTTTTTTTTAGATTCACATTGTTTCTAATATATAGTAGGGTAAGTAAAAGGAACCTAGTGTTAAGATATCCCCGTTTCCATTGAATATTTCTCTCTCTAACTTTCCGTCGAAAGCATAAGGCGGTTATAATTCATAATAATGCGTGATGAGTGGCGGAATTAGACGCCGCGTTTTGCATCGATACCAGAGCGAAAAAATGAAAATATGAAATCTTGATTTCCCCGAGTAGGAATCGAACCCATTTCACCACGATAGACGTCAAAAATGCTATTTTTTATATATTTGTGATTATATAATATTTAAAAACCCGTTAAAACGTCACTCTAAATAATAAGAAATATTTTTTAATATAATATATTTTACTACAAACCCCAAACCATCGCTTATAATATAAGCAAATAAATTGAACACAAGAGGTCAAAAGGCATAAAGCAATTACATCACGTGATGAAACGCGGACTCTGGTGGGATCATTAAAATAAATTAAAACGTATGTTTACGACTGTTTCAGTTATTGTAGAGCTTTCTATAATCGTAAAGTTGTTAAATAGCTTTAATTCATAGTGATTGTATGAATAAATTGTTTTTATATATGTATAGATAGATATGATGTGTAATTAGGGTTCCGCACCTTAAAATGTAAAAAGGGAACCTTTATAGGATTGCTTTGCTGTCCGTCTCTCAAGACTATTTATCTCGAAATCACGTAAAGATATCAAATATTCAGCTCTATGGTCCTTTCAAGAACAAGAAAAAATCAAGTTTTTACGTCAACGCAATCGAAAGAGACGAGCATTTATGCATCAATTTTGATGCATTTTGCATGAAATTTACCGTGTAATCAAAACTTATAGGGTACTTCCCGTGGACCTACAGTTATGAAATATGGCACGAAATGGGAACTTATATGTATTATATAATGGGAACTTATATGTATAATAAAATAAAAAAAGATAAAAGTCAAAATTTATGCAGGTATTTCATAGTAAAAGTGTCATTACAAATTTATATTTTTAGTTAATTTTAAACAAAATGAGTGCATATGCAAAAAGTAAGTTAAGTTTGTAAACTTTTCTAAATTTATGTTTATTATCTTATTTATATAATTTTCTATTTCCCGATGGCCTACAAGACTAAAATTGGTACGAAAGCCTCGGTGGGCGAGTCCGACTCGTACTTCACCAGTTTCTTTATATTGATTCGAATCTTAACATGGTCCTCTCTACTTATCTTGATAGTAAGGTTATTTTTCTGTTATCACTAAATAAATATTTTGTGTGTATTTAAATAAGAAAAAAAGACAGTACAATCGTTTTTACCAGTACTTATAATTAAATATTCGTTTATTTTGACGTGATATTCATATATTTTTTTTAAATTATTGTAAAATTCGACTGTAATATATGTTTAAAATAACCTTGATATTTTTTTAATAAGAAAATTATTTCTTAGATTCTTTTAATATGAAACGTATTAGATCTATTGGAAATTAACAAAAAGTAACAAGATTTTGCATGTTGAGTAGCGGAACTCAACGCCACGATATATCGTCTATATCACTATTCACCACAGAGTGAGATTTGAATCCACAACTGTAGTCAGAAGACGAGACAAAAGTCACACTGTTCCACTAAACTAGGATAGCTTCAAATAAATTACTAAGTGACTAGAGGGCACGCGCGGCTTCGCCCGCTTATTAGGAGGGAATCCAAAAAACATGTGTTCAATAAAATATTTTTAACAGTCTGAATTAAAATTTTTATAAAAATCGGTGGCAATTTAAAGTTTCAACCCCTTATTTGAACCCTTAGGGGGTGAATTCTTAAAAACCATGAAACACGTGTTCAATGAAATATTTTTAAGAGTCTGAATTTCAAATTATATAAAAATCGGTGCAGATTAAAACTTTTTTCCATACAAATTTTCAATCTCTATTTCATCCCTTTAGGGTTAAAATTTTTCAAATTCCCTTCTTAGTGGATGTCCAGAATATGAAAATAAACATCTGCCCAAATTTCATGTTTCTACCATCAGCGGTTACGGCTCTGCGTGCGTCTTACCTCAGTCAGTCAGCACAAGTCCTTTTATATATATACTTAGATCATAATAAAATAACCTATTAAAGCATATGTGTACTAAGAGACATTTAAAATCACTTCCAGACCTCGTGTTGCACATTTGAAAATAAATGGATGTGTTAGATGAAGTGGAAGCAACAGAACCAGCTATTAATATGATTGAGATATTGCAAAATGGTGTTAAAATGCATCGTTAAACGGTCGTTATATGTAAGATGAGTTTAGTTTACTTTTCATAAGTGCCATTATGCATACCGTCTTCATTTTAAATATTTCTAAAATAAATTTAAAAATACTAGGGATCGCCCGCAAATGTGTGTGGATTTTGAGACGTAAAATCGAAAATTCCGATTTTTCTCTTTCCTCTAGGATTAACATGTACTTAGACAATTTCAAGAAATCCACTCACACTCTCTAATCCAAATTTTAGCTAGCTAAGACCAGTAGTTTCGTCTGTCAGTCAGTCAGTAATGGAATAGTTTTTGCTCAGCTTTACGCTGTGATCCACATTTTTTTTTATGGAAAAGACACGGCAAACGAGCGTTCGGGTCACCTGATGGTAAGTGATTACCGCCGCCCGTGCAACACCAGAGGAGCTACAGGTGCGTTGCCTGCCTGTAAGGTGGGTTGGGCGCCGGAGCCCGGCATTACCTGATGCGAAACGCAGTGGCATAAAGCCACTACTACACGCCGGTTTTAAATGCCGGAGATGGTAATGACCCGGTCGAGTCTGCCCATGCGTGTTGCCATTGCTGGCGACGTGACTCTACCACACGTACTTTAGTCGCCTCTTACGCCACCACCAGTACTCCTATTCTAGGATGATCCTATTCTAGGCCGGGATCACACGGCACATGTAGCAGGATAGGTAGATGGATCTTAATAACACACACTCCGCTCGACCAGAGCGAAGAAATGGAAATATAATCTACCCACAATCTATCGTGTTTACAGTTAAACGCGTAGACCACGACTGGCCTTTAATAGTTTTATATAATTATTTAGATTATACACCTAAGTCTCTTTATACAACATGTTGTGACAAATATAGACATATAATAACGTCTAACATCTGCCCTACCAAATCGAACCAGTTCACACAGCCACTGTCCAACTTAGACTATCGAATGTCATCTATAAAATTAAATTATATTAATTATTTACTTTCACACTTAAGTCATTTCAAATATTCACAAATAAACAAGTTTTGTGTTCATTAATTAAAATAATATGGTTGTAAAATACATTGCATCCTATCCTTAAAAGTATTTGATGATATAATAAAAATATCTTGTGTCGACGGCTTGATTCTCTGGTATTTATGTGGAGGGTTGCCATTAAAAATTTAATTTTATATATTTATATATTTTTTAATTTTCTTTTTAATAGTTTAGTAACAAATGTAAGTGAAAAATGTTTTTGAGACACGTTTTTTCTAGCTTTTCGCATGAATTGGAGATTTTCGTGCTAAATGGGGGATAATGGGGGAAATCAACGGCGTGCTTTATCTAAGACGTACAGGAAATAAAATAATCTATGTCTCCTCATATATATCCATATAAACAAAACGTTTTGTTTATCAAATAATTAATATTATAGATGTGAGTTTTTCATTATGGATAATTGTTCCAGTTTCACTCAATTAAACTACTCAACTGATAAAGATGAAACTTTACAGAAGTATAGCTTATACATTAAAATAACACCAAGGCTTACAACTTATTATTACATTATTTCACTCCTGTCCAGACACAAGGTTCCCTAGCCTATCCTGGTATGTAAAACTCAAAGAGAATCTTAATTTACTTTTTTATGATTATATAAATGTATTTATAATTTAAATACCTATTTTTATGTTATTCAAAATTAGACTAGCTAAGATATGATTATATTTATTTTTATGGAGACTCTACAAAATAAGACAAGTTTAGAACTAAGTGTCACTGTTAAAGAGTCCATGTATCTTCGTTACGTTATCGCCAGTACAAGTAGATCCCTCTAATTTTACCGTCGGTTATTTACTATACTATATTAAGAAAAGTGTTTTTAAATTACACCGTGTGGATTTATATTTAAAACATATTTTTTATTTATTTTAAGATATATTACGGCAAATATATTGATATTATTAATAGAGTAATAAATAAATTAAATTTAGGCACCGTATTGTTTAATTTTTCTTTTACTTAACTATGTAAATGTATCACGAGATAGAATTTCTGTAGTGGATACAAGCTCGGAGTAAGTATATGTAATTACACGTAATATGACAAATTAGAAAAGAAAGCGGAGAGAGAGGAGGTTTTCTTTATAAAAAATTCAAGGATCCAGGGAGGATATTGTCTTTAGTTATCTATATCTAGCCCATGATTTTGATACTAGATTCTCTGCCTAGCACAAGGTGGAATTGGAATGGAGCCAATCCAGGAAAAGGTGTAAAGTTGATAAGAGAATAATCATATCATATTGCTCAAAACGTATACCATAATTCGTAATTACAGCCATGTACACATATCGAACCACTTTTATAAATAGCTGTATACAAATGTCACCTGTAAGATGCCCAAGCCTGGCGTTGAATTCCGCCACCTTACACGCAATGCCTCGAAATATCGGCGAAAAGTGGGAACGGAGTGTCTTAACACTATGTTTTGCGGGATACAGCGTGAAGTTGTTTTAATTGATTTTTTATAAATATCACCTTGACTTACCATATTGTTATAGCAGAATTTAAAAATAATCAAAGCATTATAAGCTTCTCGACTTTTAACGGCGTCTCTAATAAAGCCAGCCGAAATTTTACAACCAATCCAGTGACGATAGTCGAGTTCTTACGAAGTGTTCGGATCTCAACGCGGCGGGCAGTAAACATTTATAATGTATACGGAAATAGAACAAACGACCGTTTTTTTTTATTACACGCAACATAAGTATTTGATATATTTCAAATTTTATTGCCTTTAAATTTAATAATGAGTACATTGAAGACGTTTTCAAGTGTAGGAATTAGTTTTGTGATAGTTGTTAATGAATTGTGTTATAACAATTGTTGTATTAGAAATGATTTTACGTTTTTTTTGTATGTATTTATGTATTTGAAAGAAATTTATTTGTTACATTGGTCAAAGGATGAAGTGCTGCGTTGAGTTCTGACACTTTACTTAAATCTCTCTTCCTATACTGCTATGCATGAAAACCGGTTTTTTTAGGGTTTCGTACCTCAAAAAGAAAAAACGAAACCCGTACTACGTCTGTCAAGAGGATTTATCTCAGCTATAACAGAGTTTTTATAAAAGATTGATAAATTTAATTTTTCTCAAGAGAATTTTGCTAATAATGTATTATTATTAAAATTTCCACCAGTTATGAATCGAACGTGTGACCAAGCGTACTAAACAAAGCTGCCGGAGGTCGACATCCATCAAAAAGCTGCGGGCAACAGGATATAGGTATATAGGGCAAACCATCGAATGCCCTAAAATCAGCACCAGTAAATAAAGGAGTGCTCACACGTGCGAAACCCGCATAATTCAAATAGTAAATCGACTTAAAAATAATTTACATAAAAGAATGGATGCAGTCGCGGGGCGCCGTTAACAATTAAGTTCATTGTTCTTAAAAAATGCTTTAAAATATAAAAACAAAAGGCCTCTGGTTCAACTTCACTCATGCGGGTAGTATTATTGAACCGAATTTACAAGGAAAAGTGTGCGTTTTAATATACGTACAACTGGGTTTTATAAATATATATGTATATATATATGGGTACGCATTTTTTTTATTATTTATACCCATTGTCTAAAGTTTTTGGCGAAAAACATAAATTTAAAATTCTTTATTTTGTTTTAAAAAATATATTTTTATTTATTTCTCTATTTTCCATCATATTGTTTAGAGGCAAATGGAGAAACTAAATTCTGTTAACAAAAACTTCTTACTCTATATTTGTTTTGTTTTGCAATAGTATAAGTATAGTATAAGTTATAAGTAAATATACTTTAAGAAAAAAGGCTTACATTTATTAAAAAATATATATGTGTATATAAAGTTTAGGATTACACATTTACCTCATGCTTATGAGCTACTCACTGTACCATTTCAGTCAAATTAAATCAGAACAAAATTTCCATATAGATATATAAATAAAATAAAATAAATCAGCTTCACGCTGTATCCCGCACATAGCCGGCCTCTGCCTACCTACTAGGTTCCCTCTAGAACCTAGTGTTAAGACACTCCGTTTCCCACTTTCTGCCGAATTCTGGCATTGCGTGTTGAGTGGCAGAACTCAACGCCGCGCTTTGCCTCGACACCAGAGCGAAGAAATGGAAATATAAATTTAAGTAAATATTTCATCTCCTCGAGTGGGGATCGAACCCACAACCAGTCGGTTTTACAGTCACACTTTGTGCCGTGCCGTATATATAAAACAACTGGTACCAGTGACTCTGTCTAGAATACATTGTGTGATCTGATAGTAATAAAAATAATTGTGCAATTTCAATTGATCTTAAGACAAAAGAATAATAATGTAATATGTAGGCATCATTATATTTAATTGATTTGAGGCCAGTCGTGGAGCATTTATTTAATTTAAATGTATATTTTAATTTCTTCGCTCTGGTGTTGAGGCGAAGCGCGGAAAATGGGGAATTGAGTGTCTTAACACTAGGTAGTGTTAATCACTACCTAGCGTTAAGACACTCAATCCCTGTTGTGCGCGGGATACAGTAGTCTTGGGATACAATAATGTATTGGAGTGAGTGAGAAAAAACAGAGAGGGAAAAAATAGACGTTGAAAGTTGTGGGAACTGTTGTCGTTTTCGTTTCGTTTTTTTGGTAATATATTTATATGAAAAAAAATTGAAGAAATTGAAAAACAAGCTCGCTTTTAAAAATACTAAACTGCGAGTGAAACTAAGTACATTTGTTTTTGTTTTTATCTTTTCAGGTTAACGCTATATCTCGTATATACCAGTGTAGGCAGAAGGAACTGAGAAGATTGCCCGAGACGGAATCGAACCCATAACCGTCGCGTTCAAAGTGCCACGCTTGTGCCGCAGTTGTAAAAAGTAAAAATGTTGTCGCTTGTCGTTTTCAAAAATAGAAACATAATTTGAACTAAATACACTAGAATTTAGTTTTTAAATTTAAGGCAACATTTTTACGCGAGAAAATAATACTTGAGAAAAATCGAAAAGCAAAGTGAAGCCACGAGTTTAAAATATGTATAAAATAATGTTGTAAAATTGTATACAATTACATACATAATTCTAAAATTCTAATAGGTATGTATTTTGTTAGTCACTTCACTTATCACGACTTCCTTGTAGTCGTATACTGAGGTTGATGAATAAAACTGTGTTTGTATGAATTATACAAAAATTACAAACAACAAAATTTATCCTTAAATGTATTTACCACACAAAATATGTATTTAATTTGAAATTATGGTGAATTGTATTACTAATTATACAAGAATTAAATATGTTGTGCAGTTTGACTGTAAATAAGATGGTTGTGAGTTCGATTCCCGCTAATTATTTTCATTTTCTTGCTCTGGAAGAGGATTAAGCGCGGCATTGAGTTCTACCACGTAATATAGAATGTTTCGAAAATTGGGTTCCCTTTGCCTACTCAGCAATATGCAAGATATTATGTTATGTTAAAAAAAATGAAACATTTTTTTTTAACTTCATCCTATATATTGCAAAGTACGGTAGACGAGGAAAATCCAATGTAAAGACACCTCACCTTTCCACACGAATTCGAAAAGTTTCGTGTGAAGCTGCAGAACTAAACGCGGAACTGTGTTTTGCCACATCATTGCTCCAAACGGAAATCGAACCTAGAGCCATACGCAACAATAAGCTATAAAAATATTTTTCTAACATAAAAATAATACCCCAATACATAAACTACAATACAAGTAATCTCTAAGTTCGCAGAACAAAGTCGGAGTTTTTTTTTCAGCCTCACGCTGTATCCCCCTCACAGCAGGGTCGGCAGACGGAACCTAGTGTTAAGACACTCCGTTCCCTACTTTCTGCCGTATTCTGGAGGCATTGCGTGTTGAGTGGCAGAACTCAACGCCGCGCTTTGCCTCGACACCAGAGCGAAGAAATGGAAATATAAATTTAAGTAAATATTTCATCTCCTCGAGTGGGGATCGAACCCACAAACAGTCGGTTTTACAGTCACACTTTGTGCCACTGCACCACGACTGGCATCAAAGTCGGAATTGCCAGAACTATTCACTGTAAAAGACACGCTCGACCGGTACAAGCATAATGATTAATTCCGTTTAACCGTGGAGATTCCAATGTTAGTAGGAAAATATTTTTTTTATATTCTTTTAATGACAGCACGTTTTAAACTATACCAATAATTAAGTACTTCGAGATAAACAATAGTAATGATATCTTTATAATTGTTAATTGAAATAACAAAGGAACGGTCGCGCTGTAATCACATTGTTGTATTGTATGTGAATAACTGACTGTGAACGCGGTGGTTGTGGGTTCAGTTGTTATTTTTTTAATATTAAATATATAGTGCATTTCGCATATAGTAGACACCAGAGGGAATAAATGGAAATATAAATTTAAGTAAATATTTCATTTTCCTCGAGTGGAAATCGAACCCATAGCCAGTTGATTTTACAGTCACACTTTGTGCCCCTGCGCCACGACTGGCTTCAATCAGATGTTAAAATTCAATAATATTTTTTTCTATCTAGATTCTAGACTAACGTTTTATATGGATTAGAGTCTATAGCTATTTAATGCGTGTAATTCGACACGTCTATATTATTCTGCATAATGACAACGCTATTAGACCAACTATATGGGTCACGTCAGCTAGTACAGTTTACTATTAATAATAAACGGACAAATTATCCTAAATTTATTGTATATATAAATAAAAATAAAATAAATCCGCTTGACTCTGTATCCTGCACACTGCAGGGTAGGCAGAAGAAAACTAGAGAAAATGTGACTGTAAAACCGACTGGTTGTGGGTTCGAACCCCACTCGAGGAGATGAAATATTTACTTAAATTTATAATATATATTCCATTTCTTCGCTCTGGTGTCGAGGACAAGCACGGCGTTGAGTTCTGCCACTCAACACGCAATGTCTCCAGAATTCGGCAGAAATTGGGGAACGGAGTGTCTTAACATTAGGTTCCCTCTGCCTACCCTGCTGTGTGTGGGATATAGCGTGAAACTGGTTATTAAAGTTTATATACAGAAGGAGTGCTGAATGCGCATAAAAGTGTAACAACTATTAATACTGTTTTTATAATAATGCATAAACTTTTTTATTATATTAGTCAAATAAATATAATAAACACTACTATTTAGTTGACAATGTATTTACAGTATTGTAGAAAGTGGCATACACGTTGCTATGGCAACGCCTATTCGTTCTGTAAGTCTAATAAATCAGTTTCACGCTGTATCCCGCACACAGCAATTTAGTCTGAGAAAACCTAGTGTTAAGATACTCCGTTCCCCAATCTCCGACGTATTTTTAAGCCATTGTGTATTCAGTGGCGGAACGCAACGCCGCGCATATTCTACACAACAGAGCGAAGAAATGTAAATATAAAATTAAATAAATATTTCATTTCGTCGAGTGGGGATCAAACCCACAATCAGTCGCGTTTACAGTCACATTTTGTGCCCTGCGCCACGACTGGCCTCTGTTAAATTAAAAATCTGTAATATAACTAATAGTATAGCTTTAATTATTAAATTACTAAATAAATTATTATAAGATTTTAGTCCAAATCGTTACATATCGAGAGCTTGAAGACAGTTATATTAAAAATGTCGTAGTAAATTCTTCTAAGAAAAAAAATCTAATAAGAACTAGTAGTGACATTTAATCTAATTAAGAAGGTACTTGGTATTTTGATCTGAGTCATTATATAAGACGTTTTCCTGCTAGTTTCTACCATTTCTATTTACATGACCTTTTATATTTTTTTATTCCGTATAAGGAATATGAGAAGTAAACTTAGATATTAATTCTGTTCTTTGTTTTCTATATATTTCTGTGCACGGGAAACCAACGATAACATATTTAACCAAATTAAAAATATGTAAATAAGACGTTATATATAACTATAAATAAGATGTTATATAAACATAAAATATAAGGCCATCGTGGCGTAGTAGCCATGTATATAATTGTTAACGTGATGGTTGTGGGTTTGATTCCCATCCGAAGGAATGAATTATTATTCCTAGCCGAGTAAAATGAAAGTGCTGTCTCCACTCAACCCGCAACGACTTCAATTCGTTTGCAAAGTGAGAGCGAGTGTTCTATCACTAGCCTGTTATATGCGGGATACAGCGTAAAATTATAAAAAAATAAATAAGTGATAAATATTATATTATAGTATTCACACTCACATATTAAAATAATAAAATATAATTTTAATATATTCATAATATATTTGGCCAGTCTCTATATATGTATTAACAAACTATTGTGAATTTTAGCATTCATATAGTTTATAGATGTGCGATAGTAAAATGTATATAGAAAATCCTTAATTTGCCATAAGATAGAACTTATAGGCAATATTCGAGAAAGATTTGGTGAGGTGGAGAGAAAGCTGTGTGTGTTGATGTTTGTTTAATTTCGACTTTTAATTAATTAATTATAAAAATATTACGAATAAATTTTACTAGCCAGACAAAGCGCGGCGTTTAGTTACGTCTGTCAATACGCAATGTTTCCAGAATTCGGTGGATAGTGGGAAACGGAGTGTTTTAACACTAGATTTTCTCTGCCTTCTCTGGTATATGTGCGGGATACACTGTGAAGCGAAAAAAACGTAGGTACTAAATACTAGTCGAAATCGAATTGATAATAAATTAATAATATTTTAACTTAATTAAACTAAAACTAATAAATAATTAAATTTGAATATAATTTACTTGCTTTAGAACAGAAAAGAATCACAGCTGTGAATTCTCCTTTTGTTTTAGTATAAAGTTCCATTGTTATGAAAACAAGGGACTTTTTGTATTGCCTGATGGCAGTTAAGACCTATGCACGACGACTATAGTAGATGTAAATTATGAAAGACCTATTAACATAAATATTTGAGATATTATTAAATGTGGTGATTTAAAACTCAATATTGGACCTTTTTTGAAATGATTGATGTTTTTTTTCAATTATTTTAGAAATATTTGTTGGCAAGTTTAAATATCAGCTTCACGCTGTATCCCGCACACAGCAGGGTAGGCAGAGGGAACCTAGTGTTAAGACACTCCGTTCTCCACTTTCTGCTGAATTCTAGAGGCATTGCATGTTGAGTGGCAGAATTCAACGCCGCGCTTAACCTCGACACCAGAGCGAAGAAATGGAAATACAAATTTAAGTAAATATTTCATCTCCTCGAGTGGGGATCGAACCCACAACCCGTCGGTTTTACAGTCGCTGCGCCACGACTGGCCTCAAAAAAAAAGTTCAAATATTTATCTTATCGACTAGCTTTTATAAGTAATGTGGTGAAGTGGGATGGCGTCTGATATACGTTATGAAAGAATATAGTAATAAAATGAACTCAATAACGAAAAGCGGAGAGTGAAGTGCCTGGACACTAGACCCTGCTATGGAATAAAATTTTAACTAATGAAAACTGAGATCTATCAATAGTACAACAACATAAAATGTTTGCCTATTATTATTATTAAAAAACACATTTCAATACAACAATAAAATTTATTTCACATTTATAACAAAACAAAATATATTATAATTAAAACTTTGTATAAATTATTTTAAACTTACTACTATTAAATACTTTTTTCATCTCAATTGTGATGAAACAAAAAAATCCAGTGCAGCATCCAGCATGTACCCAGCGACCCTTTTAATACCATATTTCGTGCACGAATACTTTTATTTGCATACGCTTATTTCGATCCCTTTTTTTTTGCGTTTTTTTCTATTTTTTTTCTAGACACACCATCTTATTAGGAAAAAACTGGATAGGGTCAGTTTTTTGTAATCTTTGAAAATGATTGTCATTATAATATCGTGGATGTATGTATGTAGATTAAAAAATACATATATTGTTTCATCAACATCTGTCGGTTATTTGAACGTTTATAATTTGCATGCGTTTCGCTTGTGTTTAAAAAAAATAATATTTTTGATAATATATTAACGTTTTTGAGAATTTTATTATTATGTTTATATGTGTTGTAGAAAATTATTATGGTGTTTTAATATATTATTGTTGTTTTATTATATTTTTTGTATTATATTAAGTTAAAATCCACATTTATGTAAAAAATATATTTTTTGTCCTTGTTAATAGTACTATTAGAATTATTACTTTATGGAAACATATAAAAAATTAATAGTAATTTTCGTGTTTATAGGTATGCTTTTTTTAAAATTATTTTTTTCTATACAATCCTTAAAATTAATTTTGGATCCTTTTTAATTAATTTTTTGTAAACAGAGGTGTATTTTTCTGGATAGTGTTAGAAACACATTTTTTTTGCTTTATGCTGTATTCCACACATGCAGCAGAATAAACAGAAGGAACCTGGGAATCTATAGTTAAGCTCTGTTCCAATAAGACACTTCCGTTGCCCATTTTCGCCAAATTTTTGAGGCATTGCGTATTAGTAAGCGCTAATAAAGGTACTAAACGTGGAAATGAAAATATTAAATATTTTATTCCCCCGAATGGGAATCGAGTCCACAATCGTTGATAGTCACTTATATACTTATACCCGTGATTTACGACGGCCTCATTTTGATAAACCAATATAATTGAAAAAGTAATGCACTCTACTTTGAAAATTTGAGAAATATTTTTATATAAAGTAACATTCTACTTGACACGTCAAAGAATCTTCTAGTATTTAAAACACATGTTACATCGGGACCAAAGATCGTAAGAAAATAGTGACAGATAGCTTCCGTGTCAATCAATTAAATGGTTTTTTATGTAGATATTAAGAGTGGTTCATTTATGTTATTTCGTATAAAGATTTTACGAGCAGTTTGAAAATAAAACCGTAAAAGATCTGAGAAGACGTGGTCGCTCTCTTTTTTACTACTTTTTATTTTAAAATCAAAAATATTTATTTGACTTATATATAGTTATAATATTATGTTTAAGCTTAAATGGGACTTGATAATTTTAAAAAAAATTATATTATATTTTTTTAAGATAATAAAAAAAATTTAAAACCTTATAATGGAAGCACATATATTTGATTAATGTGTTGTAAAAACATTATTTTTACGTTCGTAATACATAAACTAGGGACGAACGTACAATTAGAAATTTGAAAGGAGCTTCACACTGGATCCCGTATATAGCAGGGTATTAGGGAACCTACTGCTAAAACACTATGCTCCCTATGCACAGTCGATATTTCAAAATAATTCATTCTTCGAGTGGGAATCGAACCCACAATAATTACATTTATAGTCAGACGCTATGCAGCTGCACCAAATGATTTTGCAAATATGTGAATGTTGTTAAATTAAATTGTTTTTATAGTTTCACTTTGTGTTCTGCACATAGTATAGTAGGCAGAGGGAACTAGGGACCTACTTTTAAGACACTCCGCTCCCATTAAGACACTTCCGTTCCTTATTTTCCGCCGAATTCTGAAGACATTCCGTGTTTTACCAGAGCGAGGAAATTGAAAATATTAAATATCTCATATCCTCAAATGGGAATCGAACCCAAATAACCTGTCGCGTTTACATTCACACGCTCGTATCCCTGCTCCACAACTGGGCTCATTAAGTTTTATACGTAATTAAAATATTTTTTCAAGAAATATCAGAACGTGAGATAAAAATAATTGCATACAACCCATCATTCCAAATATCTATAGTATAGAATATCACTTGACAACTAACTGTTCTTAAAATAACTGGTATAAATAAATATTTTCACGTAAGCACTAATTGAAGGAAAAAACGTCTAAAGGTTTGTTCGTTCGTTCAATTTCCTTTTATGTTGTTAGCTTTTTTGCTTCAGTTGTAATACTTAGAAATGGTTGTTGTTCAATATAATCCGGGTCAGTGAGCAAATGTCTATAAAACCAGAAATTTCTATAATAACAGGGGCTCAAGGGTGTGTGACTGTAATGTGACGGTTGTGGGTTCGATCCTCACTCGAGGGAATAAATTATTATTTATCATTATAATATTTTCACTGGTATCATGTCAGCCCGATATTAAGTTCCACCACTCAACAAGCGTAGTGCTTGTTGAGTCGAAAAATTAGGCGGAAAGTGGGGAACGGAGTGTCCTAATATATAAGAAGGTTACCTATGCTTACCCTGCTGTCTGCGGGTACAGCGTGAATCTAATTTAATTAATTTTTTTACCTATATGATTTTTTTATCATTATTATTTACGTTATTACAGGCCAGTCGTGGCGCTCAAGCGTGCTTCTATAATCGCGAAAAATTGTGGTTCCGATTCCAACTCGAGGAAATTATATTTTTAATATTTTCATTTCTTCTGAAAACGAGGCGGCAGGTAGAATTCAGCAGAAAGTGAGGAACGGAAGTGTTTTAATGGGAACGGAGTATTTTATCACTAAGTTTAAGGGTTTCCTCTGCCTACCTCAAAAATAATTGTTAACGTATACCCACTAAGCTTAAGAAATCCTAACTATAACCTAAATCTTATTAGATTTTAGACCTAAAGATGTTTGACAAAAAGGGTCTCAGTATCTGACTGTAAACGTGACATGGGTTCGTTTGCTACCGGTTCAATGAATTATTCTAAAAAAATATTTTCGATAAATTCTAAAAAAATTTTTTTCAGCTTCACGCTGTATCCCGCACACAGCAGGGTAGGCAGAGGCAACCTAGTGTTAAGACACTCTGTTCCCCACTTTTCGCCAATTTCTGGAGGCATTGCGTGTTGAGTGGCGGAGAGCCACCAGAGCGAAGAAATGAAAATATAAATGTAAATAAATATTTCATCTTCTCGAGTGGGAATCGAACCCACAACCAGTCGATTTACTGACACACTCTGTGCCCCTGCGCCACGACTGGCCTCAAATAATCCTTTAGAACTAGTCTAAAGGATTATTCTCGATAAATCTGCGGAAAATGGAGAACGGAGAGTCTTAACTCTAGATTTCGTCTGTTTACATTGCTACACGAACAAAAGTGTAAATCTGAAAAAAAATCTTAATCATAATAATTTTTATGTTTTTTTTATTCTGTAAATTATAGGTTCGACTAACTACCGTCTTGTTAAATCCTTAGTAAAAGTTAAAATCTTAACACACAAACAAAATAATATATTTTTATGTGAATATTTAAAATTTATAGGCATATGCTGGTTTTATTGATGTCATAAAAACTAAAAACTTGAATTCGGCATAACAGTTTTTGTGTGGGCTTAGTTGGGCATGGCCCGTAATTTATGGCAATCATTTGTTTATTATGGTAGCCGTGGCTCAGTTGGAATAAACGCTAATGTTGTGGGTTCGATTCCCTATAAATTATTTGCAAACACGCTGCGTTAAATTCTGCCGCAATGCAATGCAATGTTTCGAATTCGAATTGAAAGAGCAAAACGAATTGTCTTAATATAAGGTTCTCTCTGTTACTGCCTCTATGCGTGAAAAGGGCTACATACAGTAGCAGGTTCGATTTTAAAGACATATTTATCAATCGTTATAAACATACCTTTGACTTACTATTAAAATTAATACGGATTTTTGTTATTTGTCCTTACCAAGGACACATATTATGACAAAGAAAATATATACTACTATATAAAATAAAAATAAATTTAATATATAATTTAAAATAAATTATTATCTCATTATAAAAATCATATCGTTTTTATATCCTAAAATTATTTTAATTGATAAAATTATAATTTTAAATGACTCTCATAATGTATAATGGCAATACGTACATATTTTTAGTTTCGTCCGATCATTTCATTAGTCAAATTTAAAGAAATACATAAATTACGAAGCAAAAAAAATATTAAATTAGGCATTAATTTTTACTATGGCGTAGTATATTTTTTTATAGTAATAGTTTTAGTAGAAAATTTAAGAAATTTCACGTTTATTTTATTAGTAATTTATTTTATATAGTGAATTCGTTTAGGCTTAATTAATATTTTAATGAAAACAACGACTAAGAAAATGCCGTCGTGGCGAAGGGTATTAGCGTGCGTATGTAAAAGTGACGGCGAGGTTCGATTTCTACTCAGGGAAATGAAATATTTTATTGCCTCGTGATGAGGCTCAGCACGGTGTTGACTTCCGCCACTCAAGCAGGAAATAAAAGTGCAAGGAATGTGTGTTAATGCAAACGGAGTGTCTGAACAAACCTAGTGTTTGGATGTTTTCTCAGGTTCCCTCAGCGTACCCTGCAATATATGGGATACAACGTGAAGTTAAAAAAATTAAAAGAAACACACATATGTAATTTTTTTGTAAAAAAATCAAAAAGCCAAGTAAAAGTAAAAAAAAATACTAAGAACAAAAATCATTTATACCGCTTAAAACAGCGACAAATCATAAATATCCGATTCCCACTTGTGGGAATAAAGTATAAACTTCTTCTTAGCATTGCACACGCAATGGCTCAAGAATTTGGAAGAAAGTGGGCAACAGAGTGTCTTAACACTGTATATCCTCATGCTACCCACCAATATACAGTGACGCCAAAAAAATATATATATATATTATTAAAAACAAATTCTTACCCACACTCAAAAATAGTATCTCACGATATTTTGTAGCCATTTTAATAATATGTAAAATAATTCAACTTACATTTAATAGCATTAAGATGTTATTGTGCAAGCTTGAATATCTTAACTTCCGAGTTCACATAAGTTCCCTACTATTCTATTCTACGATCGATTTGCATACACGTGGGAAACTTAACAGTAGGCCACGATAAATTTTATTTAAGTATTATTTGCTAAAATACTTTTTTGTAATTTACATATAAATCAATATTATTATTACTTTTGAAAGATATGGAAATTTTATCTTTTGTATAGTAAATTTGGAGAGATTTGGCCTTAGATGCTTCGTGAGCTCTTTCTGCTATGTTAGAAACAGCGGAATGTTGATTTTTATGGTCTTCGGTGTTTTTTTGTAAAGTAATATAAAATATGAACTAAATCATCTATAATTTAATAAATAATTGAATTGTTTCGAATTAAATATTATATTAAAATAATTAAAGATAATTTTTCAACCCTATATTAACAATAGTTTTATATTAAAAAAAACCAAAACCATTTACGTGAAATTAAAATAATCAATAAAAATAGAAAAAAAACCAACAGTTCAACACAATATTAACATAAACTAATAAGCAAAACATATTTTACATCCAAACATAGTTCAAAGTGATAGCTATAAAAACCACACATTACCTACATTTGGCACACCCACAGGACAAAAAAACCACCCTCATATACCAGGGGTAGTGCAAAATCGCCCTTTGCCAATCTATCGAAACGGATCACGATTGGGCCGCGTTCCCTAATACTAACTAACATAACTTGACCCCCAATACAATATGGGCTAAGGAGAAAACTTACAAAAGTTCGAAGAGGAGGAAGGTCTACTTAGCATGGATATAAAAGCACGTGTGATGCAATAAAAGTTTTATTTTCCTTGATTTCCCCTATTTCGGGCATTATCATCCCGGGGGAGGTCGTCCAATCAAATTAAATCCGCGATTGACGTCCTGGCGTTTGAATTTCAAATAGTTTTTATGGTATTGTAATTATTGTATCGAGTTATGGTGGGTTTTTAGAATTTAATTTTGCTTAAGACTTATAATGTTGTAGGAATTATAGAAATTTAATAGTAAAATTTATGTAAATCAAAGAATCAGTTGAATAACACATTTATTTAATTATTTTCATATTATACTCGTAAATATTAAGCTACATGTGCTAAAATTATTTCAGATTTAAAGTTAGTCAGTTAGTGTAAAGTTGATATAGAATATAGAAGAAAAACCCAATGTTATAAAAATTCGGCGAAAAGTAAAGAGTATAGTGTTGTGCCTGCTATACGAAAAATATCGTGAAGCTGCAAAAAGAATAAAAAATAGAGACACTACAGTCGTGGATTCATTTCACGATACATTACAATTTTCTTAATAAATTTAATAGGTATATTTATAAATAGTATATAATAAATATATATAATAATATTAAAACTTTCCTCATATATTAAACTTGTCCAAAGTATATTTATTACACAACCGTATAAAGGTGTATACAAAATAACCGTAAAGTATATTTTAATATTAAAAATTCAAGGGCGAACATAAAATACGCTTCAATCATTATTCACCTAATAACTGCTAATTAAATTTTAAAACCACCTGCTAACTGGATATTGTATGCTTCATTATTTTTGTTATATGCTCAAATTCATACCTAATTGAATGTCGTTGAAGTTTTTGCCTATATTCTACATTATTATTGGCGTCCACCGGTTAATATATATCCGATATATTTTTCATTTTGTTTTTTATGAGAACAAATTTGTTTTTGTTTTAATAAATAGATTATAAGACATTGGATGAAACTTTACAGTTCTGGGTTCGATTCCTAATCGAGGTAAGAGACTGGTAAGAGACAGCGTGGCGTTGAGTTTCCCCATTTAACACATCTCGAAATCTGGCGGCAAGTGGAGACAGAAATTTGAAATTACGTTTTCCCAATCTAACACTATACAGGATACTAAAATTTAACTTCAAAAATTCAATCGTAAAGAAAATAAGAAAGGAGACAAAAGAAATATAAAAAACTAAAGTAAGCAAAGTATTTTTAAACATTTTTTAAAGTGTTATTCCACACTTAGGATCTTCTAAATAACTAAGCAAAGTATCTGGCGAAAACTAGTTGCCTGTAATATTATCATATTTCATTTTTATACCTCAAAACTACTTTTATAATATTGTAATAAAATATTTTAAATGGCTATGAATAAATTAATAAAAATTCGACTAGGTATTTTAAACGATCAGATCATATTTTTCTATGATTTAAATTTTTTATTTTCGTATAGAAATAGATGAGTCCTGTCGATGTCTTTTGGTGATATAAAGACAAATTAACATTCTCTTTTTGATTATATAATATATTTTATATATTTAAGTAGGCTACACGTGTTACTGGCCACGTGAGTATTTTTCATAACTTCTTTTTTCCGCATAGCAGGATAGGCAGAGGGAACCTAGTGTTAAGAGAAAGACACTCCGATCCCTACTTGCACACAAACGTAACATTGAGCGTTGAGTGAATATTTTTAATTGACATATAAATGTATTTTTAGTTAATTAAATAAAAATAATTTAAATATTTAATTTTACATCTTTTACCGTTTACATGTTAAAATTGAAAAAAACAGGTACACAAATTTAAACATGTTTGTTTTATGTTTCCTTTTGGTGTAATAAGCGATGAAATGGAAAAAAAAACAAATATTTCTTAGTAAATAACTTACGCTATTTCTTTTACTCCCCAATCTAAAAAAAATAGAAAATGACTGGTATTATACTAAAAAAAAATGTTTATCACACAAACTTGTATTTTTAAATTGTTCATTTTAATTCCAATATAATTGTGAGGCTATTAAAAAGTTCTTCTAATGGAATAGAATGTCAACGTAAACCTATAATAGTTAACAACTTCACGAACAAACTTGACCGACTCGCTAAATTTCTTTTAACTGCCGCTACAACGAAAATACACTTTTATTGTAGCGTGGTTAAGAGTAAAATTTGATCGAAATATATATATAGGACTAACTCTTTGTAAAGTTGGTTAAATTCTTTAAGATTGACCGTCCAGGGAAAATATAGTTTTTAATTTTGTTGGACTTATTACTAGGTTTTGTTTGAGCTTCTCACGAAATAACTAAAGGTTGCGTATCAAAAATAGAAAGAATTAACGTGTTATGTATATATTAGCTTTTAGACCTTCTTATACCTTATAGCCAGCCATCTTAGAAAAATTGTCTATTCTAGACAAAATATTTCTTTAATTACAACCAGTAGTTCCTATCAATCAGTACGTTCTCCCAAACAAACTTCAACTTTATAATCTACTTAAACTACTAATTTCTATTGAGACTAAAATTAGCCACACTAATAATAGTCGATTTCGATTTCTTATTTCTAATGATAATTGAAGGTCAAGATCATTTAAGGAAATCGAACCTAGAAAAGTGACGTGTAAAAACTAGCTTACTATATACCAAATTATAGCTTTATACCCACTTCAGTGCACTATGGATGACAAGCCTAACATTGTTTGGAGGATAACGCAGTTCGTTGCGGGGTATCCACTCGTTCAATTGTATAAAATCTGGTTCATTTTTAATAACAAACGTACACATATGGCACTAATCCTTCCTATATGGTAGTTATATAGTAAATACTATTTTGTTCCTTATTCTTTAGGTATTTAGGGTTAAATTTGTAGAGAATGGCTATAGTATGTTTTCCAAAGCTTGCAGTTTTATTGAAGGTCATTCTCACGTAATAATGTAAAGCTAAATGCATATATGTATATAGTGGATACAAGGCCATGTATAAAAACTGAATTTGTATAGCTTTTAAAGTAAATAATGATAATAGAGAGCAAATAAGTAATGATTTAAATTTACAAATGCATGAGCAAAAAACAACTTTAAACATGTTTTTTAAGAGATTTTTAATACTAGTAGAAATCACATAGTTTAATAATAACTATATAACAGCTACATAATAATAATAATGTAAATAGATGCGATAGATTGGGAATTCGATTCCAGCTCGAAAAACTTAAATATTGTATATTTACGTTTTCTTGTTCTGGTAACGATTGCCTCGTTACCAGAACGAGAACTCCACTCAACATGCAAAGTGAGAACACACGTGGTGGGCGTAAATGAGAACCTAGGTTCCTTTTGCGTTTTTTATATAAAAGTATTCTTCATATTTGAAGCATTTTGGGAGTGTCGTGTATATCTCTATCTCTATATCTTATAAAATAAGAACGCATTTCGTCTCTGTCTGGCCTTTCTAAGCGATCTTCTTCTAAACCACCCAACGGATTTTGATGCAGTTTTCACCATTAGATAGAGTATTTCTCAGGGAAGGTTTATATATCGTTTATTGTATGTATATTTTATTGTAAATTGTCATAAATATGATAAATGTGCATAAAGTCCTACCCGTTGAGACACTTTCACGCATGCGCTGCTTTAATGGTAAGTCCTACATGAAAATAATGTACTAGAGTATTATTCCTCTTAATAAGATCTACAAAAAAGTCAGCGACAGCATATTTGTATCTTCTAAGGATAAAATACAGTGAGCATATTTCTGTCTAAAAATAGTAATTTGAATATATTTTTTATTGTGAGGGATGTTTGTCCATAATGGTATCAATCCTTATCCTTTTAAATACTTTATTAATTTTCTACGTTAAACGAAGATAAAATTTGCTCTTTACACTAATTTGAAATTACGAATAGTTTTAGAGAAAAACGCATTTAATTATTGACACATCACGCCAGCTATAAACCGCAGTTTTGGCGCAAGTTT